>OZ059825.1:4874694-5169429 GCA_964057195.1 Orthosia cruda
CTATCTTTAATAGGTCACTTTCAATAATACGTCACTTTGTACAGGTAGTCAGCTTCCCAATTTGTCTCAAGCCGTATTACGTCTCCTTTTCCAACTCGTCCGACGCTTATATATACACTTAAGCACAAATTATCTAAACATTTTCATCACAGATTTTTTTTATTAAAAATACTAATTCTATCTACTTTTTAGTAAGTAGATAATCTTAATATTTAGGAAGAGAGACTAAACGGCATTAAGTTAAGTCGAAAAATAAAACTATTGAAATTCGTTTTGATAAAAAAAAATAAGGAAGAAACAAAAAAGAAAGAATAAAATGACATCGCCGAAAAATCAAATATGCAATTTAATGACAAAATCTAGGTTTTTTTATTAATAATAAGGCCAACAGGCAACCAACCTCTTCATTTTCTCATTTTGTACCTTGCAGTACATTGAACAAAGCGTCGGACGAGTTGGGAAAGAGACGTAATACGGCTTGAGACAAATTGGGAAGCTGACTACATGTACAAAGTGACGTATTAGTGAAAGAGACCTATTAAGGATAGGGACGACATAGCTGGTGTGACGTGTTGTCATCACAACCGAAGAAATACAGTGAGAGTGACCGAATGTTCGTGTACATAGAAACTACGTGCTTAATGGAATGTCGTATACATACGTTATTCGCCAATACATAACGTGATCAGTTACATTGTGACCCTGCATATAAGCAAAGAAGTTGGTTTGTTTAACATCTAGCCCGAAAAGGACCCATGCAAATAATGTTTTTCCTGACAATTACACAGTCTTTCCTACATATGTTTATTAAACGAAAATATATCAATACTAGAACAAAGCAGAATATTCACCCAAACAAAATAGTTCTGCATAAACAATACATAACGAATCTAGTTCCGAATATTTTGACGAACTCGTTTCAGCGAATTCGTTAACGGGCGCCCGTCCGGTTTGTATTCAATTAACGAAAATATGAACTTTGCTGTTTTTGTTCCAGTTTCACGGGGCGCTGACAAAATTCGTCAAAACTGGATACCATCTGAAAACATCAGCATCATGGATTCGGAGAGGTATGTTATCTTATTTGACTCTTAATTTATTTATTTTTCTTTAATTATTGAAAAACAATTACAATATTAAGGTGCGATTTTTCAATAGTCCGATAACTTTTACCTGAGGAATAATAATTTGTTCATATTTTATTTTTAAACCAGCTTTATTTGTATTCTTCTCAGCAAACCCTTTTATTTGATAAATTGATACCCATATCATGGCTGTGCACAAAAAATAACTAGTCCGCCATCTTGGGCCGTCCACTATATTGGATTTAGAATGACGTTACTTAGCTAACCATGCATTGTCATCCAAACTAAACGTGTATACAAAATTTCATCTTAATCGGTGGACGATTTAAAATTCAGTTGCAAGATTTGCCGCGAACACACATACATACATTGCAAGTTAATTAAAAGCTTGTAAAAATAGCGGTTTGACAGGTTTGTGTAGAAAATATGTCAAACAGCCATATTTTAAGCTTCAGTTAAAATTGAATTAATAATAAATTAAAGAGAGTGCGCAGGCGCTTTACTTTGTGTAAATTATTTCATCACCACTGCTCTCAAAACGGTGAAGGAAAACATCGTGAGGAAACCGACATGTCCTAGAACCAAAAATCCGAAGACATGTGACATCCACCAACCCGCACTGGGCCCGCGTGGTGGATTACGGCCCATTCCCTCTTACAGAAAAGAGGCCTGTGTCCCAGCAGTGGGAACATTAATAGGCTGATGATGATGATGATGATGAATAAATTAAAATTAGTCCTTAAGACACATATCGCACCTTTAAAGTAAAACCGTTACTAAACGAACATTTTCAAGAATTGAGTTATCAATGCCATCTATGTAAAATATACGTAAACTACAACATTAAACTTGTCATTTTTGTAAAATATTGTATTTTACGCCATCTAGCAGTAAATTAAAGCGTTACTAAACCGAGTTGTGATCGGCTCGCGAAATACAATATATATTGTGTCTATATCAGTAAGAACATGTTCGTAGAAGAGTGATGACGGAAGTTTAAAGTAACAGTGTGATTATTTGGATAAACACGGCTGTAAGTCACAGAAAAGGTAAGTTGTTAATTTGTTTTAATAGGAAAAGTGTTTCAATTGTTTAAACACAGTTTTTGGGTTATGAAATTACACAATTCATAATAAAATTTCATTGATAAAATGTTACTGTTTGTATAGTCACAGTTTGCCTTTTATTTTTTTAGGTATTATTCCAATAACGTTTATCTATAAAGAGTAACCATTTGTTTAGTTACAGTTTTATAATAAGTAAAGAGTAAATTAAATCATATCCTTATTTACAATAGTGGGATATTTATGTTAGTCACAGTTTATTTCTTTACGCAACGTTAATTTGCATAAAAATTTTAGAAGTAAAATATTACATTTTGTTTAAATTCCATCTAGTATTAAAATTTACTTCATAGATTATGAAACAGTTAATAATAACGTTACACATTTCTTTTAGTATCACTTTACTACTAATATAAATAAAAGTTGTACTTAAAGTAACTAAATTTATTTAAGTTAAAATGTCAATTATAATAATTATACGATAATAATAATAAAACCACTTGCTTCAGGTCATGGCGCATTTACGGAACCCACGTTTGTCACGCATTTTGGAGGCTATGGAATCTAAGAAAGATTCCGTAAGTACTGAAAACCCCAAACTAATATCCATGGACGACCTGGATTATAATTTTTCACGCGATGCAAATCCGATTACTGTCGATACTTGTAGATCTCCTTCTTTATTGCAAGAACAAGCACTACCTCAGTCCGTTAGTCATACTATGGAAGCTGATGTTCAACCAGTTGATGACGGAATACCAAATCCATATTTGAGCGGTACTGGTTTTCCAGAATTAACTCCAGAAGAAGACCTTACCAGACCAGGTCCTAGCAGTAGAGCAAGATCCAATTCAACTAGCTCGCAATCATCTACAAGTTCATCATCAACAAGTTCATCTTCATCATCTTCATCTAGTGCGTCTGAATCGGGTAAGGACTTTTCCCCTGATGAGGCAGATTGCGATCCTGATTATGTACCAGCAACCCCACCTACGCGTGTATTATTTAGCCCAACTCCTCAAAATAGTATTTCTGTACAACTAGTTGAAGAAAATAATTTGGGTCCTCCAGAACAAAACAGAACTCCGAACAAACGAAGGCGTAAAGGATTTCCAAAAGCATCCGTGAGGCAAGATGCTAAAAGACTTCGTAATAGTGGGCAACAATAATAGGTTTGCCTCATTATTCTAATTAAGTGATACCTACTAGTCAACATAACTTTGATTAGCCCTGAGTAGCTTTCGTGGATAGGGAAATAATGCTGTGATTGTAACTTTGTTAAATTAAGAAAAATGCTATTTCCAATTGGTTTGTTCCTCGTCAAACTGATTGTAAATGTAATAAGATACATAACAAGTAGTTAAAATAGTAAGATACGTACATGCTGTGATTTAAAGGTACAAATTTCTCAAGACTGATTGATAAATAACTATGCCAAATGATTGTATGGATCTCTCTTTAAATTGTAATAAAACACTATTAATTTTGGAATGTTTTTTTTTTTTTTGTTTTTAACACCACAACAAATGCCAACTTTATGATTTTTTATTTAAATGTTAAATAATATTAATGTATTTATGAAATTTTAATAGTTTTCTATTTAGTAACATCAATTGCACTGTAATTTCATAGTAATATACCATAATGAACAAATTATTAATGGTAAAGTGTAAATGAAAAAAAAATACTTTCGTAAATCACGTGTCATAATGTAAACAGAGATCTATAATAAGACATCATTAAATGTCTTAAAGAACCCTGCACTCAGATTTTATTGACCAAAAATGGTGACTTTTTTCTAATATTGGCTCTCCTGTAAAATTTTATAATTTCGTTTAGTAACGGTTTTACTTTAAAGGTGCGATATATACATATAAAACCAGGAAGAATAACAAAAATAAAGGTTACTCTTGTTTATATAATTAATATTATTTTTGGTATAATTATTGTTATTTTAGGATATTTTAGAGTAAAAGTGTGGGACGTTTTATTAGGAGATCTTAAAGTGTAAGAGGGTGTCCTAAGAAGTATTTTTAATCACTTTAGGCGGGTAGGGTAAGCTATAATCAACATTTGTTATTATATTTAGAATAATCTAAAATCAAACTGTATTTTGAAATTAATGAACCTGAAATACGCAAGGCTGAATTGAAAAGTCTCAATATAGGACCATCCAATCGCGATATCTTTTTATAAGCTTTTATTTAATTTGTGCTGTGTATGTATGTAAGTATGTTCGGGCGAAATCTTTCAACTGAATTTTGAAGCAGTTATCCTCCACCGATTAAGCTAAAATTTCGCATACAAGTTTAGTTTGGATGGCAGTGCATGGTTAGCTAAGTGATGAAGTTCTAAATCCAATATGGCGGACGGCCCAAGATGGCGGACCAGTTCTTTTTTTTTGCACTGCCATCAAATGAAAGGGTTTGCTGAGAAGAACACGAAAAAAGCTTGTTTTGAAAGCGAACTTTTGACATTAATATACGAAGTAATCACGTGATATCGAGTTCATTCCATCTTAGGGTTGGTTTCTCACCAGATGATAATCAATCTGCCTAGCCTTTTGCGTACTATATTTGGGACGCGTTCCAGTCTAGCTGAATGCAGCTGAGTACCAGTATTTTACAAGGAACGACTTCCTATCTGACCCCGACTGCCCCCCATGGCAAGACTGCGGTCAGATTGACTGGCTTCTGACTATCCGTAACGACAGTCAATGATCTCTCTAGCTGGCATAAAATGCAAATAGTACACAAATCACATCAATCTACGGTCCAACATTTTATTTGAAAACCTTCGTAATAAATAATTCGGTGAAACGTCCAGCAGAAATGAAATGTTTCACCGCTAAAACTAAGGGTCTACATATATCAGCGAACAGTTCTATCATCCCCACTTGTTACCCTAAGTACCCTCGTCATGTGGCGAAATGGTAGGGAATATACGAAATTGTAGGGGCGTAGCTACCGCCGTATCAACCGTATTAACGATATGGGGCCCCTGAGCAACAGGGACCCCGACGACGATTGGAAACAAAAGTCTCAAATTCTTTTTGATGACACGTTCGAATTTCTTTTTGTTTTTATTAAATAAACTTTATTTGTAATGATGACAGCATAATCTATCTAAATGCCTTTATAGTATCCGTATGCTCAAACTCAGTAAATTTAGCAACCTGAAGCATGAAAACTTATCCAATCGCAGTCAGGATTGTATCATTTTTAAGCTCGTTCTACTCGTGCTTCAGCCTCGTCGATCAAAATGGTTTAAGTTATCCAAGTAAAGAATTCAGTTTCCAATTTTCATTTTTCATATGTACCTTCTAATTTTATCTTGGACATCACAGGCAACGGTGAAGGAAAACATAGTACGGAAACCTGGACTTATATAGTTAAGTCTGAAATATCCAAGTCAGAGATCTCTGGGGTTCCCAGAGGAGGCTTAATTAACTTTGACACCAGAGGTGGCTACACCTCACACGAAAAGAAGAAGTTTTCTATTTTATAAGAAGCATTATCGTTTTGGGTATTTTCTACATTGCGGTAGAACCTTTCTACCGCAATGTAGAAAAGTTCTACCGTTCTTTAACAAATTTTGAAACAGGGGAGCCTTGGGGGGGTCTTGTTACGCCACTGCGGAATTGTACAAAATGTACGAATAAACGAAATGGTACAATTTATTGAGTGCTAACTCGCTGCTTTTATATCTGGAAACGTATATTTTATTGATCCTAATGGAGAGGAGTTGGAGTAATGTAAAAGGAATTGTGTTATGTACAGTGGAATGAGGTATTTAGTATACAGGGAGTAAACATGCTCCCGTCTTTAATCGTGTTGTGAGCATCGACTTAATAGTACTATTTAAATGCATGTTGTGAGTGTGCAGACAATTCTTTTAAATCCCTTTCTAAGTAAACCCTAAGCTTAAAAATAAGTTTGATAACAAGTACAATGACTGCCTGGATAGCTTGTGTCATTTCCGTCTTTGTGAGTGCCTTAGTTTCAAGAAGGTGCTGGTACCAGTATACGGGAAAGATTCTATCAAATAGATTTATCGACTGTACTTTCCTTTAGATACCTAGGCTCTTTTATAATAATTACATTCGGCTGGTAGTGTACCTAGTTAACTAAGGCGACTCTTTCTCGTACAAAAAGGTACGGGCATTAGTCACCAAGCTCCTACATGTTGTCAACTTCAGACTACAATTCCTCACGATTTCCTTAACATAAGTCACCACTGAGTTACGACTGAGGAAAACAGCTGACAAAGTTATAAAGAATGACGCTGAAACAGCCATTTTGTACGTGACAGTGTGATAAGCAGAAGGGCTATTGTGTAAAATTCCCACAGTAGAATGAAAAGTTAGATGACATGCTTTTAAAATGAGTTAGCATTACACCACCAAGCCATGTCCTCAAACTGGACTTAAACTTGAACAACAAAATTTATTGTGATAGCTTGTATATATAAAGGTAATTTGTCCGTTTTTATCCGTAGTAATGGTGACCAAGTCAACTGAAGTAACTTCAAACGGACTGCTGGTGGGATTATAGTACATTGTGTGTATTAAGGGCGGTAAGTAAGGAATTACGATCGAGACTCTAGTAGAAGCCCGAAGTCGAAGACTGAGGGCTTTCTGAGTCGAGGTTCGTAATTCCCGTACCGCCCGTAATACATACAATGTTTTTCATCACATTTGCGAGTAATAATTATGAATTATAGCTTTAATACACAAGTCAGCACAGCTGTTATTACGAAATACGTGAACTTTTTTTAAGCGGTTGGCGAATTTTTGCCCACACCACAGATTATACAGTGTTTCGTTCAGAAACTTTAAGGGCAAATACTTACGTAGTCATCCATGACGGAGTGTAAAAAGAATTAAATAATTTCGACGTTTTCATACCATAACTATTAAAATCGATTTTTAAGAACATTAGTTGAGTATTTAAGTAACATGTAGCGAGATTGCAAAGAAATTCCTGTTTAGATAACATTTTAAGACAATTTTTCAATTGCGTGTAAATTCCTTGCTTGAACTTGCATGACCTGTGTGCTGTGCCATAAATTAAAAAAATATTACTTACCGCCCTAGGGTTTCATGACAAAAAGAAAGCCCGAGGGTTTTATATGGGGCATTACGGCCAAGTTAACCTGTATGTTTAGATACTTTTTACGTGCAAGTGTGATGAAAAATATTAAACAATAGCACCCTAGAACATGCGGGCGAAAACAACAATTTAATCTTGATTTTAGGGTATAAAATAAATCCAATGATAACCGAAAATAGAACAAACAAGAGCCTAAATATGAATACAATGCTAGATACAGCATTACTAATGTACCTACCTACCGAACTCGGCATATCATTTCGTCCGTGATTTAAATACAAAGAATATTGTTGTCTATTTTCCCAAGCTTACGCCAAATTTCAGAACAATGCCTGTAATTTATTTTCATTGCTTCCTACCTATTTTGTTAGCAAGAGATTGTCCTGGCGTGGACGTCCTTAACAAAAGCATGATAATCTACAAAAAGATGGTATCGTTTTACGTAAAAATAATAATTGTTCTCTCGGAGAAAGTCGCTAAAACTTTGCTAAAGATTAGCCAGGTAAAATAATATATACCTCAGGCTAGATATCTAAAAGAAACATTCCACCAAAACAAATAATATTCAAAAAATAACCGACAAACAAAAATATAGACATGCTTTCAATCAAAACCCTTTTCTATTTTCCACGGAACGTCAAAACATACGTACCACGGTGTAGTTCAATGATCTGACATAAAACAATTTACAAATAGATTTTTGCTTTATACAAAGGAGATTGAATCAAACTGAGGGAAAGCTTCCTTTCATGTGCTGCTGTAATGTTGGGTTTCATTGGTATACGTACATTGAAAACGTACCATAAAATATTTGTATAGGTAATGATTGATCTAATAGTAGGATAACTTGACAAAAGTCACCGCCAGATAACAAAAAAATAAAAGTCTATGACACCTGTCTACCAATATATTCCAATATTCCAAAACGATACGAAAAAAAATGTAAAGGCAGTGTAATTAACGCGATCAGAACAATCGTATCGCGGTAATGGGCGTCCCTTTCACTTGGCATTCAGCAATGGACCGATTTACATTATTTAAACGGTTGAAATGGTTCTCCGTTCAATAAACAAAAAAGTTATTTCAAAATAACATAAAATCCTATAGTCGGAGGGTACATCTGGTTTTGGTCAGCCAGCTCGCAAATATGTATCCTCCGACTGAGCAGCATGATTTTCTCCTTGTGTTTGTCTTTTTAATTCGCTTTTTAAGCAGTCGGGTTTTTTTTTTTTTTGATTTAACCTTTTTTATTTATATCTTTTTAGTTTTTTTTTTCGAATTAGGTACATTTAAACATATAGGTGATATATAAATTTGAAATCACCTCTTAAACCCCTTTATATTGATACCCCACAAGATGGGTTTGGAAGAAAAAAAAAATGGGCTCCCACAACATGGCGCCCAAAAGCTGCATTTTTGCTATTTTCCAATTTTAATGTAGCCAGTGACACTCGCAGGGTTAAGACGAATCGATTGATGTAAGAACCATCAAAATCGGCTAACGCGTTTGGCCTCTAGAACACCACATAGGAACAAACATACATAAATAGACTGATAAACACATTACCCTCCTTCGGCAGTCGGATAAAAAACATTTTTGAAAAAAATTACGTATACTTTTTTGTACAAGTCGGATCAATGACTTTTAATAGCGAGCGAAACGAACTCGAGAAGGGGCACCCAGGTTTCCCTGACACGGATAGGTTAAGTTTGCAGGTTACGACTGGATTCCGTCTATACTACAAGTGAAAAATATTACAAGCAATGACAGATAAAATAAATATTATGTTGATAGAATAAGTCGAAATCGCAAACACTGCAAACATCGCACGGTAAAGTTTATCACAAGCACAAGATTATTATGAAACTTGCTCGCAGTATCATATCTACTCCATCCACCATCTCTCTTTATCTCGCTGCGGCCTTGACCTACCTAGGCCTATAACTCCTCGGCAACTGGTGCAAGGTGCAATGCCGTCTATACTACAGGTGCAAAGTATTAATGATTTTGTTTTTTAACCGACTTCCCAAAAAGGAGGAGTTTTCAATTCGGCTGTTTTTTTTTTTTCTGTGTGTTACCTCAGAACTTGTTACTGGGTGAACCGATTTTGATGGTTCTTTTTTTATTTGAAAGCTGGTGCTTGTCACGTGGTCCCATTTAAGATTTTCATTAAGATCTGATGAAATACTTCGGAGATATACATCATAACTCTTCAATAAATGACGGCAAATCACTCGGGATAGCTGCAATCGCATTTCTGTTTATTGTTTACACCATTTCATAACATAATATCACACTAGTACGCTCTAAAGGGGTACGCAGGTGTAAACAGTTCACCTTGGTATACTCTTATTCCACCGGTTTTGTTTGAGTTTCATGTTATTGGGTTAATATAATCTGGTTTCACTTTGGGCATTATTGGTACCTAGCCTATATAACTGGTCCATTATATACCACAACTAAAAGGTGTAAAATAAAAAACTTTTTACAAAAAATACAACCAACTTCCAAATAAAAACACTACAAAGTGAAAAATAACTTCAATTTCGGTAGTCGGTGTTCTTGTTTTCGTTTCTTCGTTTTTTGACACCGACTTCCGAAATTGAAGTTATTTTACACTTTGTTGTGTTTTTATTTGGAAGTCGGTTGTATTTTTTGTAAAAAGTTTTATTTTGAACTACAAACATCGCACGGTGAAGTTAAGCACAAGGTTATATGAAACTTACTCGCCGTATCCTGTCTACTTTCTTATGCGGCCATCTTCCTTTATCTCGTTGCGGCCTTGACCTACCTAGGCCTATAACTCCTCGGCAACTGGTGCAAGGTGTAATATGGCAATATCAGACTCTCCAAGGAGAGCTGATTAACTATGTACAAGATTAGGTACAATAGAACAATGTAACGTGTCCTTTGGGGTGAATAATTTAGCAGTTGGGCTACCTGAATTCGCCTTTATTTGGGGAATGCTTTATATTTTATGTACTTCTTGGTGTGTAGGATTGTTCTTTATGTACTAGGTTTATTGTAGGGATTTTTTGTTGAAAAATGAAGATAGAAAACCGGCCAAGTGCGAGTCGGACTCGAGCACGAAGGGTTCCGTACCATTATCGCAAAAAAAACGGCAAAAAGACACGTTTGTATGGGAGCCCCACTTAAATATTTATTTTAGTATTTTTTTTGTTATAGCGGCAACAGAAATACATCATCTGTGAAAATGTCAACTGTCTAGCTATCACGGTTCATGAGACACAGCCCGCTTGGCTTATTACGTATCTTTTGCAAGAGCAAAACGATAGCGATCAAACGCTTTATGTCATAAAAGTAAGAATTACCTGCAGTGTAGGTATGGTAGGTCCTACACAATCGTTTGCTAATCGCTCGCTGTTTGTCAAATGCACTTATAAAAAAAAAACCGCCAACAAATCTAAAACTTTTGTATTGAAGAGCAATTATTGCGCAAAAATCGCTATCGTTTTGCTCTTGCAAAAGATACGACATAAGCCTGCCGGTCACAGATGGATAGACAGACAGACGGATCGTGGAGTGTTAGTAATAGAGTCCTATTTTTACCTTTTGTGTACAGAACCCTAAAAACTGACTCTTCACGTATAGGGGGGTGACCACAAGCTCTTAGAGTAAGGTTATTTTGAGTGTGTGTAAGGGACAGATGTATATGACGTGTATACATCTGTCACTTATTCGATCTCAAAATAACCTTACTCTAAGAGCTCCAGGAAGGTGCCTAGTCAAGTACGAAGTTACAATAGCATACGAGGCTTGAGTAGTCATTCCACTGATGCTACATGCTGTACTCACATTAATTCATTTTTTCGCTGATTTATTTATTTATTGGGTTTTATCTTGTAAATTTTTTTACGAGTACTATTTACGCATCATTTAATCGCTTAGTTGCCGGGTACATAATTTAATTCAACGTAAGTTACATAAGAGAAATACCTGTGCCCCAGTATCCGCTATACAAAGGCAACCGTGAATCTTTTGTCCGTCCATTTTCACTTCTCCATAATTACATATAATTCCCTCCATTTCTATTGTCAGCGCAATTCGTCAGAAACATTCAATTATATATGAAGATCGTTCTACGCTCTGCATATGCTACAACAATACGAATATTTCATGGGAAGAAAAATGATAATTCTATTTAGTCCGTCAGTGAGATTATCAAATAATATTGTACACGTATTTTTTGCTTTAGCAAATCAACAGAAAATCACAAAGTTAACGCGCATCAAAGTTCAGGAGTGGGTGCTGCTTGTGACGTCACTAAGACAGTATAAAGAGTACTAGCGGCGTGACGTCACACAATATTTCAACGCATTATATCGTCGTCACTTTATGTTTACGTGTCAAAAGGAAAAAAATACGTGTCCAATATTTTTTATTAATCTACGTGACGGACAAAAAACTAATTTTTAATACTAGCTTCTACCAGTGGTTTCGCCCGCGTGAAAGTTGGAAATGATCCCAAGGGAACGAGATAAAAAGAATTCTATGTGTGTCCTCTTCACATATCCGTACATATTATTATGATGAGGCGAGAGGATTACCATACGACCTAAAAAGAGGCCGTGGACGAACACCAATGACATGACTACGAACAACAAAAACCGTCCAAGTGCGCACGAAGGGTTCCGTACCAATATCGTAAAAAACGGCAAAAAATTGCAGAAAGATCACGTTTGTTGTATGGGGGGCTCCCATACAACAAACGTGAAACAAAGATGTCACTTATGGAAAGTGATTTTGTAATAGTTGGGGCATATTATGTATGAACGTAACAACGACCTCTCACTATTAAGTGCTACTTAAAGTTTAAGTTACCATAATACTTCTAGTAAATGTTGTAGAATTAAATCTATGTAACATAAAAAAACTGCTAGTTCCGTCTTCATAACGATAAAGATATATATATTTGCACAAACACATACATACATACATACAGGCATAAATAATACGTGCATGCAGGATAACATTAAAAAACGGCCAAGTGCGAGTCGGAATCGCGCATCAAGGTTTCCGTACCGTTATCGCAAAAAACGTCAATAAAATCACGTTAGTTGTATGGGTGCCCCACTTAAATATTTATTTTATTTTGTTTTTAGTATTTGTTGTTATAGCGGCAACAGATATGCACCATCTGTGGAAATTTCAACGGTCTAGCTATCGGTTCATGAGATACAGCCTGGTGACAGAAAGACGGACAGTGCAGTGTTAGTAATCATCATCATCATCATCATCAGCCTATAGCAGTCCACTGCTGGAGATAGGCCTCTCCAATTGCACGCCATTTGCTTCGATTTTCGGCAACTCTTAGCCAGCTGCTACCAGCCACCCCGCGAAGATCGTCACTCCACCTAGCCTGAGGGCGTCCCACCTTGTTAGTAATAGGTCCCGGTTTTTACCCTTTGGGTACGGAACCCTCTTAAAATGACATGATAGCGAGCAACACAACAAAAGAGACAATCCACAATGCCACACCGTACGGTTGTGGATTGTCTCTTCTGTTGTGTTGCTCGCTATCATGCCATTTTTACCACATCCCACACCCCAAATTAACCTTATATTAAATTGAAATAATATAATAATAAAAAAAAACAATATTCAGAAAAAGTTGCAAACGAATCCGACAGATAATATTAGTACGAATCGTGTGCAACTCTCTCAATTTGCCATAATAATTATATGAAATTCGTACACGTGCATTTGCTATTTGCTATAATTCAGATGCAAAATAATTTCCGTGTAGGTAGTTATGGCGTTTCAATCTCACGTCGTAATGAGTTGGCGGGAATGCTCCAGTATTCATAGGTAAGCACAGCATCGTATGAATACTGGAGCGAAATGCTTTGTTTTGAGAAAATTTCGCACAAAATGTTTGTTGAGAATGAGATAGTTTCTTATTTTTGTGTTGGTAGGTAATCCCTATCTTGTGTCTTGTGTTGTTTCAGGAGATCGGAATGGAACTTTGTTATATCAGACACACCATAACATTAAAACTTATCAGATATGATACTCTGAGTCGGAGTTATGTTGCCCGATAGCTACAATTTAGGTGGCAAGAGTGAATAGGTTTCTTCTAGGCAAGCGTGCTTCACCGTCTCCACCTCCATCGCTTACAATCAAATGAGATAGTGGTCAAGAGCGAGCAGATAAAAAAAAGTACCTATTATAAATTTTTACTAGCATTTTTACATGGCTCGGCTACCGTGGCTTATGCAACAGTAACTTTGCAATTTAGTTTTTGCAATAAATAAATGTAGCCAAAGTGACTATGGCACTCGGCAATATTTTAGGTTTTTATCAGTGAAATATTTTTGCAATCAGATCGGTACAGAGTTACCTCCAAATGTAACTCGTTGTAATATTAAGCCTACCTGTCTATGGACGCGAAGCTCCATAGACGCGTATTCGTCATTGTAGCTTAGGCATAGCACGCACAGCGATTTTTTTTCCGCAGTGCATGCAGCTTCATACATTTCCATAGGTCACAGAATGTGCGGAAAAATTCGCGCGAATAAAAATCGCAGTGCGTGCTATGCCTTACATACAAATCTATGAAACTGTCGACGACGCGTCAACGTAGCGCTCGCGTCGCTGCATGCAGGCTTCATGACGCCTGCCTGCCGTACCGCATACGCTGGGGCGTACATCGCGTGGATGCACGTATTTTTTTTTTATAAACATGGCGGGAATGGCAGCGACATTTCTTGAAATGATTGAAAATGTACGCGTGCAATACGCTTCACAAGCTGCACGGCGTATTTTGAAGCGTCTATTTAAGTTACGCGTTCGTGGACGTAGGCCTTGCTACGTTCAGATTTATTTATGACCTTTGCATAAAATAATGAGAACAAAGCTTTTTATATCTTTTTACTCCCGGTCTACGATTCCAATTCTTATATTAAACATAGTACATATTTGTCGAAATAAATCTATTTGTCTTCATTCCACAATTCCCGACGGCTCGCGTAGAAATAAACCAATCAATTGACTGTTTCTCCTACGTCGTATTTTAAAGCAGTTTATCACTTACATTCCAAGATTGCTACTGAATATTTTAACGGACCACCAGGGAAAGAGCAACTTAGGTAATTGGACTGACTTTAGTCACAAACTTCGTCTGCCGAAGCCGAAAAAATATCATGAATACTGGAACAAATAATTAGGAATGAACTAACTTTTGGCGTTCATGAATTTGAGTCGGAATTCGCTAAAATTCAAGAGAAGTTTGGAATTTTTGTTCGCTTTCGTGAGAATTCGTCGAATGTTGGCCTACGTATGCATAACTTTCAGCTTTTGAATTACTTGTGAAATTAATAACCTACAAAGCTTTGTTAAAAAATAACTTAATTCAATTTTACAATAATAAGTAAGTATACTCGTATATATCATGCTGCAAATTCACGACATTATTTTCAGTTTCCAGCCACATTTTTGTACCAGCCACACATGTGTCATAAAACGGAGTAAAGTTACAAGCAATGATCGTTCTTTGAGATTTTTATTTAGCACTAGCTGACCCCCGGGGCTTCGCTCCCGTCAAGTGGCTACCCTGCCTACCCACCCTACCCTGCCTACCCTGTAGTACCCAATATTTTATATCTATCATCAATCGTTTTCTCAGCGCACGCCAAAGAATGAATTTTATTGGCAACATTTTGCTACCTTGGGTTACATTATTGCAATTTTCATAAGGATCTCTATTTTTTATATATTATAGCCTATGACACTCAGGGATAATGTAGCTTTCTACTGGTGAAAGAATTTTCAAAATCGGTTCAGTAAAAGTAAGTAAACTCACATTTACAAAAAAAGAACTACTGAAATGCTCACCGCCATTGTTAAAATAAAGCACTTATGTTTCATCCAATTCTATCCTGACATAACAAAAAAAAAAAAAAAAAAAACTATTTAGCGCGTCTACTACTAGCGCTTCGATCGACAATCTATTGAACAAGTAATTATGACACGAGATCTTACGAAAACACCTCGATTGAAACAGTAAAACGCCTATAACTTTTGAACGGCTGAACCGATTTCCATCAAACATAGCTAAGAACACTCTCGATAAAATTTACTTTCAAACAAAAAAAACCAAATCAAAATCGGTTCATTCGTTAAGGAGCTGTGATGCCACAGACAGATACACATATACACAGGTAAACACGTCAAACATATAAATTTTTCCGTCGGGGGTTAAAAACTAATCTTAAATTATCCATTGTTATATCAACAGCTTACAATAAATAAACACGGGCCGAACGGTCTGTCATCTTGGTCATGGCCGCCGTTTTTCGGCGGGAAAAAAAGATTGTACACAGACTATACGAAGGTCGAGTTGGCGGCAAACAGAAACCAATCTAGCGGTGACAATGTGAAAATAAACGTTGACACAGTTAGTTATTTTTGGACGTTTAGTTATTATTTTTGTTATTTATTACTGTGGTTGAAGTTTTGATGGATATTGTATTATTGTATTGAAGTGGTTTGAGAAAACTGGCAGTTTGCTGATTCGTTTTTGAACTGAGAATACTTCTTTGAAGTTTTGTCTATGCTTCATATTAGGCATAATCTGTACCCAGTCTGTCCCTAGAAGATTACCGTTAATGTAAGTTACCAACTTAAAGGCTTATTTGAAGTTTTATCTTTGTTTCATAATAGACAAGACAGTCTGAAAAGTTTTCTCTAGGCATATTTAATAAAATAGGATATTTGACTTTAATTACTTAAGGACAAGATTAATCACTAATAAGAATTTTCTTTCCTTCTACATAAGTATTTTTGATATTTTCCAAACATTCAACAAAGTAACAGAGTTGATTTCATTCAATCGCCCGCAGAGTAGACAGGTGTATGTGACTCCAGAAAGCGAAAAAAAATGCGACGCGACTTTTTAAAGAAATTATGTAATGGACCAAGTGACTAACACGGCGTTATTCATAATGGCAATTTGAAAAACGAACAATCAAAAAAAAAAGTCCTCTCCTTCGAAACTAACCTCGGATAGGTTGTCAGGGTGCCCTGAGCGCCCGAGCTCGCTTCGCACGCTCTTGGACTAATCATTGACCATAATTATAGAATTGCCCAACCGTTACGTAGCAATATTCATAATGACCAGACAATGTGATTTCAAAAAATCAAATATCAAACTACTTTTCAGCGTACTAAACGCAGAATTCAAATATCAAACTACTTTTCAGCGTACTAAACGCAGAATTCAAATATCAAACTACTTTTCAGCGTACTAAACGCAGAATTTAAATATCAAACTACTTTTCAGCGTACTAAACGCAGAATTCAAATATCAAACTACTTTTCAGCGTACTAAACGCAGAATTCAAATATCAAACTACTTTTCAGCGTACTAAACGCAGAATTCAAATATCAAACTACTTTTTAGCTTACCGCAGAAAACTTGTTTGATACTTGAATTCTTGTAGATAAAAATTTCTTTGAGATAAATTAAAAAGTGTTAGTTAAAGTTTTTTTCGTGCTATATCAGTGTTGACACCTGTATAATTTTTTAATTTGCCGCCTTTTTCATGGGACTCGACTCGCTTGACAGAGTCTAGATCTAACGATAGCACAGCAAGAACTGTAAACATGCAAAAAACTACTGCAACATGTAATTGCAGCCACACACGACGTCTCTAACCGTCCTCTATTTCATTACAACGTTTAATTAACGCCATAAATCTAGCAGTATTTCCTCAATTGATTTTTAAATCGTTTTGGGACTAGATTTAGAAGCAATAGAAAGCTTTTAAACGCTTTTAAAGTAGTTTTAAAGAGTAAATAGCACTCCGCAGGCAGGAGCGAAGATTCGACTACCATATTTCAAAGAACTAACTACGGGTAATAAATACATCGGGACAGAAAATATCTATAAAGAAAAAAACATATTTCATTCTACATAATGTATCTAGTAGTAGACACGCTTTGATCGACAATCTAGAACACTTATATATTTTCATCAAACATAGCTATGAACACTCTCGTTAATGTCACCTTTCCAACCAAAATTATAAGGAATCTAAATCGGTTCATCCTTTTAGGAGCTATGATGCCACAGATGGATACACAAACACACAGGCACACACGTTAAATTTATAAAACTTTTTGAAAAAAAAATCTTCACGAATGCGTCCGATGCGTCGTATTGTGGCGTCACCCTGTCTGCGACCAGTCTGCCCTACCAGACCAACAATCTTTTTGGATCTCCATAGCCTGTCCACTATTGCCATATCTTATTACCTGTATTTTCGATAACCCAAAATGTCGTGTCAATTATCTAATAATATTGGACAAGTATTGTTTGCTTTACCAAAGCCATAAAAATTGACAAAGATAAAGCGCATCAGAGTTCTTGTGACGTCACTTGTCAGTATAAACTGTACTAGCGGCGTGACGTCACACGATATTCCAAGGCATTGTATCGTCGTCACTTTATGTTTACGTGTCAAAAGAAAAAAATACGTGTCCAATATTTTTTGTTGATCTACCTGACGGACAAAAAACGAATTTTCACCCTACTTTCCAGAATGTTGAACGATGCTTTCCTTTCTCTGTCTGCTTTAAGTTTGAAGTAACTTAATTTTAAAACAGTCAACCATTACGGACGGAGAATGTACGCCCTTCTTATTAACGTAGGGCTGAGAATTTCCCCGAGGAACTAAATCTTATTAGGCACACAATTTAAAGGAGACAGCTCTATTAAGGCCCTTTATACTGTGAAGGAAACTGTATCTAGTAATTGCGTGCCACGTCTCAAGATTGGCTGGACTGTATTTGATAGGCATGGCATTAAAAGGGAATATGAAATCGGTAACAATTGCAGAATAGGCAGAATTTGAAGATTTAGTCGGCTCCAACGATTTTCATAAAATTTTGTATGCAAGGTGTTACGGGGCCGATAAATCGATTTAGGTTTTATGTTTAGAAAACGTCGTTTTCTCTATTTTCACCCGAGCAGAGGTCGGTCGCCCAGGTACTATATATTATGGTTCGTATTTATTTCGGTATTGCTCGTTATTTGTCCCGTTTCACCAAACTGTGCAACTGATTGAGACGCAGATACCCATCAGTAGAAGATTTCATCATTTTTTTTTTCTTCAAATGAGAATCATGTCTAAACGGCTAGTCGCATTTTTTGGAAAAAAATATATGTTATATTAGAACATTTTCTTAATAATTTGATAGAAGAAAATGTTGAGTTTTATTCATGTAACATAGTGTAATTAATTTATAAAGTTGACATAACTTAGCATAGACAAAAAAACAACAACCGCACCAAAACTACCGGGCGTATTTTATTGAAATTTTGACCATCTCAAAGACAATTTAATTATCTACATTTTGATCTAAGGCAAATAATAGGGCATAAAAGGAAAATACAATAAAAAAACTTTTTGCAAAAAAATACTACCGACTTCCAAATACAAAACTACAAAGTGAAAAATAACTAAATTTTTTGAAGTCGGTGTCTTTCGTAGGTACCATATTTAGTTGTACGTACCTAATAGGCAAGTTAGTAAGGGAACTATTTCGCCAGAATAGATTTCATGAAACTTGAATATAACCGGTGAAATGAGAGGTCTGCTTACTCCTTAAGAGCAAACTGGCGTGATTTTATGTTATGAAATGTTATAAACAACAAACAGACATGCGATTGCAGCAATCCCGAGAGATTTGCCGTTATTTATTGAAGAGTTCTGTTGTATATCTCCGAAGTTCTTCATCAGATCTTCACCAAATTAAAATGGGACCAATTTCGGAACATACTTTTTCAAACAAAAAAAGAATTTTCAAAATCGGTCCACAATTGACGGAGTAATCGGTGAACATACACAAAAAAAAAAAAAAAACAAACTTGAAGTCGAACACAGAACCTCCTCCTTTTTGGGAAGTCGGTTAAAAACTACAGAATTTTGGGTCGCGTGGATGTGAAACGAGTGCGCGTTTTGTTCCCTCAAGGTCGTTGGCGACTGTCGTCTTCTTAAACCTGGCTTTTAGCCCATAATTCAACCGGGTTCCTTAAAAGATCAAATCAGTATGATGATTCAAGGATTAATAAAACTTAAAGGTCGGACCAGTTTTGACATTAAAGGCACCGGTATCGAACCATATTTCATTGGATACAGTTCCCAGTACGTAGCCTTGAACTTAAAGAACTTGACCGCTCTAGCAACAATGGCGATTGCCGCGGGCAAAATCAATAATAGATCACCTTGAAAATCTTGAACTTTGACAATATCTGCAGATATGATGTCTTAGTAAAAACAATATAGCCCTGTGATACTAGTACCTATGTAATGCGATGTTTAATTAATCTATTTATCTAAATATATAAAAGAGAAAGTATGTATGTTCCTTATAGACTTCGAAACGGCTGGACCGATTTCAACAATTCTTTCAGCGTTTAGACGCTACACTATCCCTGGGTGGCATAGGCTACTTTTTATCCCTGTATCTGTGTATCGTCTGTAGCGGGTGAAACCGCGAGGCGTACGCTTGTCTATACCAATATTATAAAGAGGAAAGATTTCTTTGTTTGTTTGTTTGTACCGAATAGGCTCCAAAACTACTGGACCGATTTCAAAAGTCGGTAGTATTTTTTTGCAAAAAGTTTTTATTTTTCACTTTTTAGTTGTACGTACCTAATAGACAAGTTAGTAAGGTAACTTTAACGCCAAAATAGATTTCATGAAACTTGAACATATCCGATGAAATGAGAGATCTGTGTACCCCTTAAGAGCGTACTGGCGTGATGTTATGTTATGAAATGGCAATAACAATAAACAGAAATGCGATTGCAGCAATCCCGAGAGATTTGCCGTTATTTATTGAAGAGTTCTGTTGTATATCTCCGAAGTTCTTCATCAGATCTTCACTAAATTAAAATGGGACCAATTTCGAAACATACTTTTTCAAACAAAAAAAGAATTTTCAAAATCGGTCCACAATTGACGGAGTAATCGGTGAACATAAACAACAAAAAAAAAAAAAACCAACATGAAGTCGAAGATAGAACCTCCTCCTTTTTGGGAAGTCGGTTTAAAGTAGGATTGTGATCTGTCTCTTTTACCTTCCAGCTTATCATTTTATCCCTTGGTTATTTTGTCAAACTTCCAATTTCGAAAAAATATATCTCGGTTTATTTTTATAGCTTTTGAACGATGTTTTATTCATAAACCGCCATTTGCATAGGCCAACCCGCGCGACTCAATTACCATTTCGCGAGGTTTTATTCCTTTCTTTGCCTTTCACACGGAAAATGTTTGAGTTTAATATTTGATCGGAATATAAAAGGGATAATCTGAGGGAATTGTTATTGTTATTGTTGCTAGAAACCAACTCCTTCATAGTTGGGAAAAGGCCAGGTAGAATATAAAAAAAAACAAATAAAAAAATTATTAAAGAAAACAAAAAACCCGACTGCTTAAAAAGCGGACTAAAAAGACGTAAATAAGAAGAAAATCATGCTGTGCAGTCGGAGGATACATAGAGCTGACTGACCAAAACCAGATGTCTTTTTATTTTAGTCCACTTTTTAAGCAGTCAGGCCTTTTTTCAATGATTTTCTTTTATTATAACTTTATAGTGTTTTTATTTAGAATTAAGTACATTTAAACATATAAAAAAACATACTTAAAACCCTTTATTTTGATACCCCATAGATGGAGTTTGGAAGAAAAAAATATTTGGTGCCCCACAATATGGCGACCGAAATCCGCCATTTTTTTATTTTCTAATTTTAATGTAGCCAGTGACACTCGCTGGGTTAAGACAAATCGGTTGACGTAGGAATCATCAAAATCGGCCAACGTGTTTGGTCTCTAGAACGCCACATAGACACATTACCCTTCTTAGTACAATCTTTAGTGGACACTTTTTTATACCCTATAGGCTCACGCTTGACCACTATCTCACCTAATTGTAAGCGATGATGTGGTCGACGGTGAAGCACGCTTGCCTATAAAAAACCTATTCATTCCTGACAAGACCCCTGGATTGTAGCTGTCGTGAAACACAGAGTCCAGCAGAAAATTCCACTCCTTAGCTGTAACTTAATTAGGTTATTATTTCTCGCAGGACATGGTAACTTTAATAGAAAATTATTTTTCTGCAAGCTCGTTGCATCGCCTTTATGTCCATTGAGGTAATAATGTACTACGCACTTTATGTCAATATTCTACATCTGACTGTGAATATATACAATTATACAATCTGCACATCATATCTTATGGGAGTGTATTCTTTGGCAGAATGAACGCAATATTATGTTCGATAATTACCTTGTGGAAACTAGAACAAATTTCCGTGCGTTCAAGCGATTTTGCCATAGGTACCTATTATTGGAATCAAATATGACAGATCACAATGTTAGGAGCCATTAATATGAGTGATAATTTGTATCCATGTTGCTAGGCAACTGAGCTTATTCCAGTTGTAAACGACCCTTTTGTGCCTATTGGCCTCGTTTGTTCTGTCTCCTGCTTGACATGGGGGCAAGTGGAAATACCTTTTTTCCGTAATTTCTTTTCTGTTTAATGTCGTTGCGGGATCCAAGACATTTAAATTCATTCTCCGGGACTTCTTCGTCGAGCTTCATTGCCTCGGCACTTTTCTGGTGGTCATGTTGATACTGGCTTTCAGGAGTTGCAGTGGTTCGGGAATAGTGAGGTGGGTTAGCCACAAATAAAAATAAAAAAACTTAACTAGGTTCAAATGTCGTGATAGATATCGATATCATATGACGATAACACAATAAAACATCAAACTATCAAGTAACTTCACTCCAGTAACTACTAATCAGCTGCCATTTACCTCGGAGTTCGTCAGCTCTAGCTGTGTGAAATGGAATGTTTTGTTTTTGTGCCTTTAATCGTCACTCATTATTTCATTAGTAATAGATATCCATCACATCTATGAAGATTTTTTTGCTAGCCTGGCCTACAAGCCACTCTTAGTAAAAGATCTCCCCTCTCTTCTTCCGAACCTCTCTGTCTTGGGCGATCTCTAGCCAATTTCCACCTAAAATATGGTCAGATCGTCTCACCACCTTCGCCGCTGTCGACTCTGAAGGCGACAAAGTTTCGCCAGTTAATAAAATTTGCCAATGCTCTTTAAAAAAGATTGACCTCGTCTTTACAAAAGTACCTTGCCTTCAAACCGACCATACCGCTCCAAAATTCCAATAACAGCAAGAAAAGTGAATAACTTGTATTGCGCAAGCGCAAGCGCGGCTGTAACACAATGATAATCACTTTCGCTGAGCGTATTGACATGCGCATGAGTGCTACCGGCTACGCACTGCGCGGGTGACCATTTGTTTGTATGTGCTAGGACAGTCTTGTACTATTTTGTGACGGTGTAATTTGTGATAGGTTGAGAGATATGTTATCGTCGTTTATCACTTTATATATAAAAACAAGAAAGAAATAATAATGATTTATTTGTGACCGCACTGGAGACAAGAGAGAAAAAAACTAAACATAATTAAAAACAGAACCCCGTGCGTGCGAGACCAAAAAGGCTTCTACCGCCGCGTGTGTGTGGATATTTCAAAAAGAATAAATAACACGGTGTTGGTATTCTCATCGAATGAAATTGGTGTGTCTGTTGATGCCACGGAAATACTCATGGAACACAGATTAAAAAAACAAAATAAGAGAGATCTTCTATTCACTAAACTATGCTAATAAATTAACTGTGCCCAAATAATGTCTGCTTAGAATGTATTGTGTGCACGAAAGCCAAAGTAATTCAAGCTTAATACATAACGATAAACGGGGAAACGTTCAATAAAACAACAAACATATGTAGATATAATGAAAAGCGTATTTATGTGTGTTCGAAACAAATTAAGTGTACAAATGGAAGCTAATGTACTTTTTAATATTTTTCCTTTTATCTGAAAAATATCGCGTTATGGATGATAAACTTGATGCTTTTGTCTAATCCCTGAGGCACTTACATACTCTTAGAATCCCCTGAGGTATACACATTAAATAACAATATTACCTAAATACCTACCATAACGTTATAATAATTTACTAACGGGTGACACTAATGTCAGTTCCTTTGTGTATTTTTTGTCATTAACCTGATATCCACAAGTAATCAATTCATGAAAATGCATGTTCTATTTCATGAAATATTTAATGTGACAATAAAAGTATGGGTAATGAATGATATTTTGGTATGGTTTAAATAGGAGTTGGAAATGTATTTAATTCATCATCATCATCATTTCAGCCGAAAGACGTCAACTGCTGGACATAGGCCTCCCCCAGGCGTAGCCACATTGACCTATCCCGTGCGTCTCGCGTCCAGCGCATTCCCGCAACCTTAACCAGGTCATCAGTCCACCTAGTGGCAGGCCTTCCAACGCAAAGTCTTCCGGTTCGCTGTCGCCACTCCAAAACTATTCGGAATTCTACAGGCTATGTCGGTAATTTTGGTTGTCCTGCGGATATCCTCATTTCTGATGCGTTCACGCAAAGAAACTGTATTATTAGGATTTGTTTATTTATAGTTAATTAAAACGGTACAACACCAGTAACATTAAACAAAATAAAAACATAAAATAAGAGGCTCACTTGCCAAATTGGACACTCTCGCATTTTTACCCGTTTTTAATTGTCTCTGTCTGGGCAACTCATGCATGAACCATTTCTTAGTTACTCGTTTTCGTTTCATCATTTTCTATTTAGATACATTTTATCCAAGCTAACCATTAAGTGAGATAGTGGTCAAGTACGAGCCGATCAATAATAATAAAAAAGCGACCAGAACCTAGATATTCTTCAACTTTTGTCCGACCGTCTCCTGCAAACTACAATCTCATGTCCCCCCTACGCACATGACGCAACGCTCACAATATCGGCGCCGGCGCAAACCTGACGAACAGTGGCACGCGGCTGTCACATTTTTATTAGTTGTGTTCTAGTTACGACACCGATTGGTTACTTTTGCTTATGCTCTTTATGGGATCAGCAGTCGTATGACCGATAGGATAGGAAGTCTATATGTATGTATAACCGGCAATGGGTGGTTCCAAAATAATAAACGATTTTCGAGTTCACCAAAATCTTTTGGAAGAATTACAGTTATTTAGTGGTCGATGACGCAAGGAAAAAAAAAATTGTCCTTCAAATCAATATAAATTTATAAAGCTAAAGCGCATCAAAGTTCAGGACAGGGCTTGTGACGTCACTTTTGAGTACAAAGTGTACTAAAACGTGACGTGACGCGGTATTTCAACGCATTTTACGTGACAAATGAAAAATATCATGTCAAATATTTTTTGTTAATCTTTCTGACAGACTAAACAATAAATATTTTTTTGTCATCATCTCTATTCGAATTAATAC
Source organism: Orthosia cruda (assembly GCA_964057195.1). Taxonomy (NCBI): domain Eukaryota; kingdom Metazoa; phylum Arthropoda; class Insecta; order Lepidoptera; family Noctuidae; genus Orthosia; species Orthosia cruda. The sequence goes on from OZ059825.1 coordinate 4,899,352, forward strand.
AATACGTCCGTGATGAGATGACAACAATAAAAACCGGCCAAGTGCGAGTCGGACTCGCGCACGAAGGGTTCCGTACCATTATAGCAAAAAACGGCATAAAAATCACGTTTTTTGTATGGGAGCCCCCCTTAAATATTTATTTTATTCTGTTTTTAGTATTTGTTGTTATAGCGGCACCAGAAATACATCATCTGTGAAAATTTCAACTCTCTAGCTATCACGGTTCTTGAGATACAGCCTGGTGACAGACAGACAGACAGACAGACAGACGGACCGCGGAGTCTTAGTAATAGGGTCCCGTTTTTACCCTTTGGGTACAGAACCCTAAAAATATGACTTACCGAATTAATTTCGGAAGAAAAACTACAAAAGAGATCAGACTAACTTTCCTCGTACGCTACGTAATGGATAAAGAAAATCTGGTAATGATAAGGAAAAGTAGAGCGATGATAATATTATGTCTTACATAAACTTTCCGGATAGGAAAACACAAGAGCAATATTTTCAGGAAGCAGGAAATAGCGACTCAGCAAAACAAAACGATCTTATTGTTCAGAAAGTGAAGTTGAATCTTTTGCGTTTTGGTCTTGAAACTTTTTGATATATTACTACACCTACTTACTAGCGGTTTTCTCGTGACTCACCTCGAGTAGTTCGGATTTTCCCGTACAAAATTCAGAACCCTATTTTACCCTTTTGGATAGGGGTTATTTTTTTATTAGGCTCGCGCTTGACCACTATCTCAACTGATGGTAAACGATGATGTGGGTAGCACGCTTACCCAGAAGAAACCTATTCACTCTTGACTTAAAGACTCCCAGGTTGTAGCTATCAGGAAATACAGACTCCGGCAGGGATTTTTCATTCCACTCCTTAGCTGTACGCATAATAAAAGTATTCCCAACACGTTTGGTGCGTATGTGTGGGATGTCCACCATGTACCGATGACGCATCGCCGTACGTCTTGTAGTCCGATAATGAAACGGAGGAGGAATTAATTCATGCAATTCCATCTTACAGTCTCCGAAATGTAACCGATGAAAAACTAACAGACTGGCAACTTGGCGCCGATGTTCAATTCGTCGGAATCATATAAAAAACAAGTATATATATGGCTGTGACTTTCCTTAAGCTAACTAACCTCCTTCCTTCAAGCTAACTCGGCAAAATCGATTTGCCAAAACCTAACGGACAATCAGACACAAATGCCCATCTGTGTGAGCTAGGAATATTATTTACGATATACCTACAACTAGGTTCCCTGTTTCCAACAAGTTCTTCTAACAGAGATCGCGCGGGGTTAGCTCGCGGCTATAAGTTACGCAATAAATGGGACAGCTTACGGCACCTTGTTACATTGCCTGCTTAGAAAATGTGTAGTAATTTTCTTTGCGTTTTTTGTTGTTGGCGACCTTTTAATTCCACTACGTCTGCGAAAAAAATCTATCTGCGTAGTCTTTTCCAAATGTCGGGTTCCGGTTCCAGTCTGTCCGTATGCAGCTGCAAACGAGTAATTTTAACCGACTTTCCAAAAAGGAGGATGTTTTCTGTTCGAATTTATGTTTTTTTTTTGTATGTTCACCGATTCGTCCGTCAATTGAGGTCCAAATTTTGTCCGATGTCCGGAAAAAATTTGGGCTGAATTTATGACTATTTACATCTATTATTTAAGACTGTTTTTTTACACGATCTTGGGGATCTTCATCATCTTTTAGGTGGTAACAATTGGGCGCCTGCTGTTTTTACAGTATAAGAGCTATCTTAAATTGTTAATCTGCTGGTAACTGAAATCTGCTGGCTTGGAGGAGGCATATGTCCAGCTGTGGATTTCTTTCGACTGAAATGATGTTAATAGTAAAGGACATTTGTCTATAGACCTTTCTTCTTGGTTAAGGTGGTCTTTCACATTGCTTTAACTATCTGTTGATTCTATAATTGTAGATATTTATATTATTGAAATCATTTTCGCAATTCATTCCATTCGATTGTCTATGTTCCTGCCGTTCTTTGTTTGTCCTTGAAACGCTGCGTCCACAACAATCTGTCTCGTTATTTTTCACTCTCTTTCCGCTTAGTAACATCACACGAGGACCTACACATTCATAGCTTCAGTACACATTCGTACACGTGCGACCTTCACGGCCGTGGGTATAAATCTGTGAGGGTTAACACCTTACTTCGTTGTTATAATGAAGAGAGGGAAGGAATAGAAGGTCCAGTCCTATTAAATCTCTTTCTTGGTTTCGTTATTTGGAGTTTACTTACTTTTCTGCGCCAAATTGTTCGATCTTTTGTTGTCTGCTCTAGTTTTGCTTGAGGTATCTTTATTTATTTTATAATTAATGTACAAACAGTATATTACATATAGAAACCACACCGAGACAATGGAGTACAAAGGTATAGTAGTTACAGCGGATCTTCGTGTCTCTGAAGTTTGGCTCTGCATTTGTTTTTTTTTATATTTGTCGTCTCGCAGTCGCACTGCTTAATCGGACTTCCCTGTGGAGACTAATATCTTAGCCTACCAGCCAGGCTTCAAAAAACTAAACCTAAGCAACAACGCTGAGGGCTAACCCCTGTGGGGTCGAACCACGGCTCAGGGCGTCGCTGGGGGGACAACTAGGGCTGGATATTAATAAAGTGATTCACCATCCGTTCGGAATATGCCAAGACATTGCACATTACTTTAGGAAACTGAGCATTGGTCAGTATTTTACAATTCGTAAGAACGTTACATTGTAAAGCTCGAACAAATGCTCAAGTCTATAATCACCTTAAGATAAATATCAATTGCTGGAAACGGCACGAATTTTTATCTACGTGGATAACCATTCGTGTCGATTCCAGCTGTTGTTTGTGTCATGTTATTTTTTTTTTGTTTGTATAAATGGCTAACAGGATTTTCCTGCCGACCTTCTGTAACAAATCTCTGTGTTAAAAAGAACGGGTGCTAACGGTTTCGATTTCAATCTTCTTATTGTAATGAATTCAGGCCTTTCTCGTATTTCACTTTATTTATTTAGTAAGGGTTAAGGAAAAAAAAGCCTTTTTTATTTTATTCTGGTTTAAATTTAAATAATGAATACGCCTGTATTTTCTTCTTATCCAATAACTTATACAGAGTGACTTTTAATTCACTGGCAAAACATGAGATGATAATTATAATTAATATGAATAATATAAAATATGGAAAAAAAATGTGCAATACCATTTATGTTACCATACGCGTATCTCTCCAAACCGCGCAATCGTTCACCAAGATCAAGTGAAAGATGCGCTGGACAAAACCGGTGAAGGCAGATCATCCGCTCCAGATGTAACCTTGATGCTGAGACCACCATCCTCTGACATGAGGGGCCGTCCGAGAGAGAGAGAGATCTCTCCAAAATGTCTGTCCAAACTGCCATCTCCTTATGTTCCATACCAAAAGATAAACATATTCATAAGTTGCCGGTTCTATGCATCTCTCAACCAGGAGTTGCCCTCGACTCTGGTGATAACATAAACCGACGCGCCTTTGGACCCTGTACAAACAATAACTCTCAAGAATCCCATTTCATAAAAAAAACAGATAAAATGAAACTAAAAACAGTTTCCATGATGAATGGCTTAAAATAAATGTAAAACTGGGTCTATTCATCACTCCAAAGGTTTTATTTTGAAGATGCTTTTCATTCATTAAAAACCTTTTGAAAACTCGCCATTGTTTGATTGAGATTTATCTTGGTTGACCTGAATGTTGAGGTCTAGGTCGGTGTTAGGTGTCACATGCTGAAGGACACTGTGAGTTATCTGTGCTGTGTGTGATATTATGTAAGACAGTTTCATTTTTACAAGCTTTTAATTATATAACTTGCAATGTATGTATGTAAGTGTGTTCGGGTCAAATCTTGCAACTGAATTTTAAAGCAGTTATCCTCCACCGATTAAGATGAAATTTTGCAAACACGTTTAGTTTGGATGAGAATGCATGGTTAGCTAAGTGACGTCATTCTAAATCCAGTATGGCGGACGGACCAAGATGGCGGACCAGTTATTTTTTGTCCACTGCGAAATACGAAAAAAGCTTGTTTTAAAAAAAGTTTTTCAATGAATAAATTATTTACTTTCTGATAACCTAATGTGTTTGGAAATTGTATGGAAAATAGAAAGAAAATGGGGTTATATCATTATCGGCAGCTTCGTTTTATCCTGTTGAAACGTGGCTGATTCACAGTTGGGGAATGTTATAATACTTGCAATTCTTTCATCATAACACCAGGGGGATGACCATAAGGTCTTAGAGTAAGGTTATTTTGAGTGTACGTAAGGCGTAGATGTATATGACTTGTATACATCTGTCCCATTTTTACAGTCGAATTATGATAGTTTTGACACGCAGGGAATGGGGAGTTATCAACACGCTAAATTGAAACGATTGAAAAAATGTGTACAAAACATTCTTCAGAAAATCTGCGAAAAAGAAAAAATCATGCTGTGCAGTCGGAGGATATATTATTCTTGAACTGCCAGACTCCCTGATCTTCCGACTGCACAGCATGATTTTTTCTTGTTTACAGCTTTTTAGTTCGCTTCTTGAGGGTTTTTGATTTTTTAATTGTGTTTTTTTATTTACAAATTTTTAGTTATATTTTTTCGAATTACTTTTAAACATATCAGTGATATGTATTTTTGTAATCACCTCTTAAAACTCTTAATTTTGATACCGCACTCGCGCACTTGATATGGCACCGAAAAGCCGCCATGTTAGTTTTTTTGAACTTCAACTATTTAAGAACACTTGGGCGGTCAACAGGGGCGTAGCTACCGCCGTATCTGCCGTATCAATTATACGGGGCCCCCGGGAAAAAGGGGCCCCCGACGTGCGTAAGCAAAAATTAAAACTGATAAAAAGTTACCTAAGAACTTCGATGGGACATGAACGCCTGTCAGACATGTCACTATTGTCTATAGAGGCAGAAATTTTAGAAAAACTAAAGTCAACATCAGCTAATCAATCAGTTTGCCGAAAAAAAGGCAAGGAGAGTGTATATTTATTTATTTATTTATTTATTTAAACTTCATGTACAATAGTGGTACATAGGCGGACTTAATGCCACAAGGCATTCTCTACCAGTCAACCATTGGGTTAATAAGGACAACGTTGTGAGCGGGTACAAAATAATATTAAAAAAGACAACTTGTATACGAAAAAGTATATACTTACATATATATATATTAATATAATACACATATACAAATAAAATAGACTAATAAATAACAATAATAAAAAAAACGAGAAACCTGTTAATAATTATTATGTCTCTAGATGAGAGCTATTTAGTTTGATTCAAATAGTAATCACGAACCTTTCTTTTAAAAGTGAATTTGCTTTCAGCCTTTTTAATGCCAAAGGGTAGCGCGTTCCAGAGCTTTATTGTTGAGACAGCGAATGAATTGGACATAAAACCAGTGCGGTGTGAAGGAATTTGGAGAAGTAGATTTTTGAAAGCTCGAAGGTTACGACTGTGAGAACTGCCCAACACTTTGAAATAAGTTTTTAGATAATCGGGAGCACATGGATCGTTCATAGTAGTGAAGAGCAAGCAGAGAGATCTAAGGGACCTCCTGAGGCGGATAGGCAGCCATTTAAGCTGAGAACGGTAGGAAGAAATGTGATCGTATTTACGAAGGCCAAAAACAAAGCGAATACAATTGTTGACAAGTCGATCCAATTTATTTAGAAGTTCTTGGGATAGATCAGGATAACAAACATCAGCATAGTCGATAATGGGAAGCACAAGTGACTGGACCAAAGTGATTTTGGTGCTGGATGGGAGGAAATGCTTGAATCTATAGAGAGACCGCAGCGAGAACGCAACTTTCTGTCTCACCGGAGCCACGTGCTTATTCGAACTAAAACTGTCGTCAATGTACAGACCTAAATCTTTTACATGAGGTGAAAGAGAAATGACGGAGTTCTCGTACATCAGTGGCATAAGTTGGGCAGTGTTTACACTTCTCAAATAGTACGAACTACCAATGAGGATGGCCTGACATTTCCCGACGTTAACAGAAACCCCAAATTTGCCAGACCACTCACTGATAGCTCGAAGATCAGCATTGAGTAATGAAATGCAATTGTCAAGGTTGGCAATGTCTGATTGAGCGTAAAGTTGCAAGTCATCAGCGTACAGATGGTAAGAACATTTGAGGATGACAGTAATGGAGTTAATAAATAAAGAGAATAAAAGAGGAGAGAGTATACCGCCTTGTGGAACACCAGTTACCAAGTCGCACCAGTCAGAGCAATCCTGATCAGCACGCACAGCCTGCTGGCGACCACGAAGATATGATGAAAACCACTCACGTGACAACGAAGAGACCCCAATTTGAGACAGTATGGCCAGGAGAATGTCGTGATCAACGGTGTTAAAAGCATTGGAAAAATCTATTAAAACCAGCACCGTTAACTTTGAACTCTCCAAACCGTCCCTAATGTCTTCAGTAACTTTAAGCAGAGCTGTGGCTGTGCTGTGGCCAGGCCGAAAACCGGATTGGCAATTGGACAACAAGTTATTCTTGAAGACGTAGGAGGATATTTGTTTAAGAGCAACTGCTTCTAGGATCTTAGAAAGGAAAGGGAGAATGGAGATAGGTCTGAAGTGAATTGCCAAACTGGGGTTGGGAATTTTAGGAAGAGGGATAATGTAAGCCTTACGCCACATTGCAGGAAACTCACCAGTCTGCAGCGATGAGTTGATGATGTGAGTAATAATTGGAATTAAGTTCTCAATCATAAAAGATAACATAGTTCGACTAACCCCATCACAGCCCACAGCCCTAGACTTAATTGAGGTAAAATATTTGAGGACCTCAAGGTTAGTCACGGTGGAGAAAGAAAAAGAGTCAGGAGAAAGGATTGGCTTGGAAGTAATATCAGCGATAGTTTTATTTTTAACGTCAGCCGCAAGCGTAGCGGATGTTGAAAAATGATTATTAAGAACATTCAAAGGCAGATTAGGAGAAACAATACTAGAAGGGGACTTTGCTATGCCAAGCGATTTCAAGAACTTCCAAATATCAGCCGGTGACGAATTGAGAACATTTTCACAAATGTATCGGCGTTTAGATGCTCTTACCATCTGGTTGCAGCGGTTTCTAGCCAACTTATACAGGATCCAGTTCTCCTCACTGCGGTCTCGCCTATATTTTCTAAAAGCCCGGTCTCGTCGTCTCATTGCCATCCGAACTCCAGGGGTTATCCATGAAGCTGGGGGGCGCTTGACACGAACAGCCCTCAGTGGCGCATGCGTGTCCATGAGCTGGAGTACGTACCTGTTAAAGATATCCACTTTCTGATCCACTGAAGATGACTGGGCAATATCAACCCAATCCAGGGCTTGTGCATCACTATTGAGCTTTTCTTTATTTAATTTTACGAAATTCCGGATTAAAACAATAGCAGGCCGCTGCTTAGGGGGTTTCATTTTGTAGGACATGTAAATGAGATCGTGTCTGGATAAACCAGGCGCAGCGACCTGACCGTGGTTGGCAACGAGATCCACAGAAGATGCAATCATGAGATCAAGCCAGGAATCGCTTGAGTCAAAGTTATGATGAGTCGGATTAAGTTTAAGGAGAGATAGACTCGACGACTCCAGGATCGCTCTCAGTCTGCGTGATCGAGGGTTATCCTTAAAAAGGTCAGTGTTAAAATCACCCATGACTATGAGATGTTTGTACTCTGAGGAAACAGATTCAAAGAGAGATTCAAGAATGGAGAAGTAATCTATAGCAGGAGGGCAGTAAACAACTCCTAGAACGGCCTTAACCCCTTTAACTACAATTTCAAGAAATAAGTACTCAGGGCTGCCATTATAAATCGGGGATGAAGAAAATAAGACTTTGTAAGGGATATCACTACGCAAGTAAATGGCAACACCCCCGGCTCTTTTCCCTGTACGATCGTTGCGAATTAAAATATAGCCAGGTAAACAGTAAAAAGCAGAGGGAAGTTCAGGTTTTAGCCAACTTTCGGACACTAAAACAGCATGCAAAGTAACGTCAGAAAATAAATTCAATATCTCAGAATGGTGCTGAGGAATGCTCTGAGCATTGACATGACATACGTTAAAGCACTTGTCAAATCGCTGGCACTCACTACTCAGAAAATCATTTACGGACAGAGAGTCGTTAAGAGTTGAAAAAGACGTGGAAGAACAAGAATAAAATGAGTCGTCGTCAGACATAATTATTACGCAGGTAATTTAAAAATATAATATAAGCAAAAAAAATAATAGATAATATAATAATGTTAAATAAAAATTCACTAAAGAATTAATTGCATAACCTGCCGGCAGACTGTTCACAAAACAAATCTAAAAACTAATGCGCGTTTCCGAACGTAACTGAACGCAATACGCCGTAGACAGTGACAACTGACAGACAAGTGACAGCGACATATCAAAGCAAAAATAATGACTATCAAGAACAAAGTCGGTACACGTTAAATCGGTTAAATAAATGAATATAGTGCAAAGATTACTAATAAGTATGATATAGTCACTGTAACGTGCCCACTGCCCAAAATCGGCGAACAAAAACAAGCTATATGAATGAACAATTACGCAAAAAGGAAATGACAAAATTATAAGAGTAAACAAAACAAGTCAAGTTACTTCTTCCTTGCCAACCTCCTTGACCGAGTGTGTGCCTGCGCCGGTGCCGGGCTAGTATTATTCGAGCCAGGGTTAAAATCCGGCAGAACCACCTGATCCAGCGACTTGCCATGCTCCGCACCCAGCGCGTTGACTTCCTCAACAGTGAAGACACGACGACGTTTGCCATTAGGGAGTTTGACGTTAATGTTTCCATCCATTGTCCACACATTAGTCACACCAAACAACTTACGAGCTGTTGCAAAAGCAGACTGCCGCCGACGAGTGAGGTACTCGGACACTACATAAGAGGTGCCCTTCAGCTTGGTCTTGGTTTTCCAGATTTGGCCCCTAATAGCAGACTCCATGAACCGAAGCAGGATTGGTCTAGAGTGACCTTCTGAAGCTGTACCCAGCCTGTGGCATACTGTTAGTGAAGATGGCACCAGATCAGCGATGCCCAGCTTATCCTGCAGAAGGGATGCCACACTCTCCGGGAGCCTCTCACCAGGTTTCTCAGGCACACCGCCAAGCAGCAAGAACTTTTTCCTGTGACGCATCTCTATGACATCAACACCCCTGCTCACCTCAGCAATCTGCAGCTGCAATGCACTGAGGACACTGCACACATGCTCTTTGAATGTTGAGAAATCCTTGTGAAGCCCGCTCAAGTCCGCTCCAGCTGATGAAATCTTCAGATGTTCTTCAAAGTCAGCCATCCGCCGGTTGAGGGATGTAATAGCCAAACGCTGTGTCTCCGCAATGTCAGCTATTGAGCTCATGATAGTGGCCTAGCGCTAAAGTGCAAATAGTCAGTGAGGTCAAAGTTCAAGTGACAGCTCAAGCCAGCAAGTAAATGCAATAACCACTGTTTAGGGCATGATATGTTACTGCCCACACAATATGTACTTAAGTGTATGTTAATATAAAATACTAGGTAAGAATATTAATTAAAATATTGAAAAATCTATTAAAATTAAAATAAATGATTTGGGAATATGTGTTTACTTTTTTGCGCCTACCCACCAAAAAAAGTAATTTAAGTGACAGATAATTATGATGACTAAATATTTCTTTTAATTTTATGCAAACATTTTTTTACTTTTGTTAGAAATCCTTCCTCTTTACCCTTCATAAGGGCCCCCAAACAAATTTTTATACGGGGCCCCACCAAGGCACGCTACGCCGCTGGCGGTCAAGACGTAATTATATAAATCCGTCTAGCGGTGTGAAGGGTATGAGGTAATAAAGAATATTACATACCTACAAGCAAACAAACATGCAAGATACGCGCGAAAATTAAACCTTTTCCTTGCAGTCGGGTAAAAATAGCAAGACTATCTCTCTCTATTCTTCTTCAGGAAAATAGTACCGTCATAATGTTAATTACTTACTGTTACAAAGCGCCTATGTATACCTTCATTGTTCCTCATCATAATAAGTAAGACCCCAAATCGTAGGTAGTAAAGACGTGATTCGAGGATGGACGGATCGAGACTGGCACGAACCGGGACGATTCGGGACAAATGTTTGTGGGGCTTAATGACAGGAAATTTGTGCTGGGACATCTGTAATGGCACCCGTGACAGTGTAGATGTGAGTGCGGTAGTTATATTTTTAACCGACTTCCCAAAAATGAGGAGGTTCTATGTTCGACATTATGTTTGCTTTTTTTTTTGTATGTTGACCGTTATATCCGTCAATAGTGGACCGATTTTGAATTTTTTTGTTTGAAAAGTATGTACCGAAATTGGTCCCATTTTAATTTGGTGAAGATTTGATGAAGAACTTCGGAGATATACAACAGAACTCTTCAATAAATAACGGCTAATCTCTCGGGATTGCTGCAATCGCATGTCTGTTTATTGTTTATACCATTTCATAACATAACATCACGCCAGTACGCTCTTGAGGGGTACGCAGATATCTCATTTCACCGGTTATGTTCAAGTTTCATGAAATCTATTCTGCCGTTATAGGTACCTTACTAACTTGCCTAATAAGTAGGTACAACTAAAAAGTGAAAATAAAAAAAACTTTTTTGCAAAAAAATACTACCGACTTCCAAATACAAAACTACAAAGTGAAAAATAACTTTATTTTTGGAAATCAGTGTCCATAAGGCAAAAAAAATGGTACCTACGAAAAACATCGACTACCAAAAATAAAGTTATTTTTCACTTTGTAGTTTTGTATTTGGAAGTCGGTAGTATTTTTTTACAAAAACAGTTTTTATATAAGTACATATCATAAATGTAGTTCCATCATATATATGGTTGGAGAACAATTATAATGTAATTCCGGTTGTTCGTGAAGCAGCGTAAAGCTCTAAACATGACAGATTTGTGACGTAATAATGGCCTGAGGGCCCAGACGAAGCGACATTAAATAAAAAAAAAATATCGGGTTGATATGCTCTATCGAATCGTGTGCAATCCCAACATCAACGGTTGGCTGCTGTATTTTGCTGGCTAAGTACAACAAACGCTCTTTGCATAAAGTGCAGTTTCCACTAGTCCTCTGGACGCCGTAATCGTTTTCGAGGTCATGCCCATGACCTTACACGGCAAGCTTGATGACAGGCAGTTTATTATAAAAGAGGTGAAATCTTTTCTTTTTACAATCTTTTATTTAACTTGCAATGTGTGTAGGTATGTATGTAAGTGTGTTCGGGTCAAATCTTACAACTGAATTTTAAAGCAGTTATCGTCAACCGATTATGATGTTTCGTTTTTGCAGTTTTTAGCAAAACCTTTCATTTCATACCCATATCATGGCAGTGCACAAAAAATAACTAGTCTGCCATCTTGGGCCGTCCGCCATATTGGATTTAGAATAACGTCACTTAGCTAACCATGCATTGTCATCCAAACCAAACGTGTATGCAAAATTTCATCTTAGTCGGTTCAGGATAACTGCTTTAAAATTCCGTTGCAAGATTTGACCCGTACACACTTACATACATACATTGTAAGTTAAATAAAAGCTTGTAAAAAGGCACGGTTCCTATATGACAGACCACGGGGGCAAAGTCGCGGGCATAAAGCTAGTTAGAAATACGAATACTTACTGCGGTTACCCGTTTTCGAGGTCACGCCCGTGACCTTATAGCCGTTAAAACGGCAATCGTGCCGCCGTTCTACTGTCGACAGACAGCTTCAGTGCGAAAGCACCTTTAAGCCATTTCACCTGTAGGACGAGAATGAATAACAAGCAGAGAGGCATTGACAAATGGTACTTGTATGTATTTATAATATTGGAACCTAGAATTTGTTCCTAGAGTGTGGGTAATATCACAGTCCCTTACATGATTTGTTTTTAGCTCGTGTTAAATGTTGGGGCGATAAGCATGTCGATTTCTGTGCCAACAAATGGTTTTTAACCCCCGACGGAAAACAGAGGAGTGCTATAAGTTTGACGTGTGTTGCTATGTGTTTTGATTTAGTTTGTAACCGACTTACCAAAAAGGAGGAGGTTCTTTATTACAACGGGGTGAACCCTGGCGGGCAAGTGAAGCTAACAATTTATAACGAGCACCGATGCAGATTTCTGGGTAAAAAACGGCAAAACTAATATTTATAATCTAAAATTTACCTTCATTTCATGTTGAATACCTAATAAAAAATAATTGCTTTATATTTATTTTCATAGGTTTTAAACTTCCACTTCTGCATCCGTTGCCGTCAAAATTTACATTTTACATCAGCTCACAACGAATCTTTGTGTCTTACAACCTCTGAATTGGCTGCAAAACCCTACGTAGTAGCTATTTTGGTGTCAATGTTGAAGGTGAAGATAGCATTGTATAACTGCCTCTCTCATTCACTAACGTTTTTAACGTCCTACCTCGCTTACTTTATGCAGTATACCCGATGACAAACTATTTCTTGCTCAATGTTTGGCAGAGCCAACTTCAGAGACACATAGATCAGCTGTGTCTACTATACTTCCGTTGCATCACTACTTTTGAGAGTGACCACGTGATATCATTATTTTGACTATTCCATCATCTTTATCGCTATCTCAAGCCAACTTAGTTAATAGATTGATATAAATTCTGTCTTGATCTCTAGCTTCTTATCTAAAGTATTTTAGTATTCTTCGAGCTTTTCAAATAAATACTTCTCTAAAACATTCATTATTTTGTTGAGTATTGAAGGCGAAAGGAATGACGCAGGTACGCAAGTGAATACTTCTCTCTCATCCATCTTCTTTGATGACTTTGTTTTCTTACTGGTTGAGACAGCTTGTCTGAAGTTGTTGGTAGCTGTTTTATCCAATCTGTAATGGAAAATAAACACAAACTACTACTCCTTTCTACTATGGGTTTTTTTACAGGAATATTAATGTGTTGTGATAAGAGAGTGGCTATTAAGACGATGACTAACGCCAACGACCTTGAGGAAACAAAACTCGCACTCGTTTCACACCCTCGCGACCCAAAATTTACAAAAAAGCATCAGATTAAAATGTAGATACCTAATTAAATTGTATTTGAGATAACAGAACAGATACCAAATAGCTCGGTAAATTTTAATTAAATCGACACCGTCTTAATTAAAATTTGCCGAGCTGTTTTGGTGTGATTGTCGTGTTTATGTACGTTTTAGACATAACTTTACAAATTTTATTAAATTACACCATGGTATGCGAAAAAAACTCAAAATTTTCTTAGATCAAATTATTAAGAAAATGGTCTAATGTAACATATATTTGTTTAAAAAAATTAGGACCAGCCGTCTAGACGTGATTCTCATTTTAAAATCAGCTACTCAGGGGTATCTGCGCCTTAACTAATTCATCTGCTGAGCGTGTTCATTATGACAATGTTAACTCTAAAAGCACAGAATAAATAAAAGTACTTTAGTTCTTTGAGTATGTACTAATGAACTTAATAACGTTGTCTCTCCTCGATTTCATGATTTTTAGACAGAGGATGGGCAACAAGATCTGTTTCTGCCATAATTGTATGCCAATAACCTATCCCAGTTAACTATAATAAAGCCAGTAGTAGACTTCGTTTAATCACAGAAATAAATACAACAATTACCTTGTATTTCTTTAACAATATTGTAAATAACAATGACATCATTCAGCTCAAGCAAATTCCAAGGCAGATGGCGTTTGCAAAAGCAAGTAACCGTTTGCCTCGTTACAGAGGCAAGTGGTCTACCTCTTCGGCATACATAATACAGAGAAAGCTTCCCATCTGTGTACGCCTTGCGCCTTGAATCCTACTCGGGCGTGTTTATCGGTTGGCACACTTTTTATTTCTCTAAGTGGGTTCTGCGAGTCTTGTGCGTGCTAAAAGGGAGTTATTCGAGTGATTTGAATTGGGTAATAGGCTTTTAAGATGATGGGGTAATTCTTACGGTGTTTTGTTTGGCGCGAATAAACTCTTTTGCTTTGTAAGTGGATATTTTCTGGAGCTTTGCTTCTAGGATGAAAGTATCTTAAGACACCAAGTAGCTTTCTACCGGTCAATTGTAATTCTTATTCTCATCATGTCGATGGTGATTGAACCCTTTGAACGTTTAGGCCCAGTGGCGCACATTTTTATTGCTGCATCAGGGGCGTTCATCAAACCGTCCAAATTGCAGTATGGGCACCTGGATCACTCTAACAAAGGTGTCATGCTGTGGGTCACTGCACTCACGTTTGGTATCAGACTGGACCGTAAATCCCCATTTTGCGAAGTTGTATATATTCCTGGGTATACAAATGATAATTCTATTTAGTCCGTCAGTGAGATTTTCAAATAATATTGGACACGTATTTTTTGCTTTACCAAATCTATAAAAATCGACAAGGTTAAAGCGCATCAAAGTTCAGGAGACTTGTGACGTCACTAAGGCAAAAGACGTCATAAAGTGTACTAGCGGCGTGACGTCACACGATATTTCAACGCATTATATCGCCGTCGCTTTATGTTTACGTGTCAAAAGAAAAATACGTGTCCAATATTTTTTATAAAATCTACTTGACGGACAAAAAACTAATTTTCAGTAAACTACCCTATTGCCTTAATCGGAACATTCCTTCCAGAGATTATTTTTAATCCTTACAAACAATTTTACATATTTAAACTATTCGTTCAGTAGATGAACTAAGAGTAGGATACAGTGCATCTTCGGGTTTATCCAATGCGAAAGTGAGTCTGAATTTCCGTACGTTTGTCACGTATCTAGAGCAGACTAATGACGACAATGCTGCAGGTGAATCTGGTGGTTAGTTCTACATAGAAGGGGATTTTGTTGTTCTACTTCCCAGCTAAAACACTGAAAGTGGTTCAACACAAAAAGTTTGCGGTTTGTGGGGCTGTCCTTTATAATTTTGCACTTTTTGAACGTGAAAAATTCTTAACCTGAGGTACAAAGACCCATGTATTAGGGGGCGCCATCTACCACTTTTTGGCGGCAGGGAACCTTCCCGACAATGCTGCACCCACCGGGGGAGACATTTTACTAGCCTAAGAAATCGATTAAGGCTAAATTCTTAAGCCACACTACAAAATATCCGTGCAAAAAATCACATAACAGCAATTTCCACGACAAGAAAATAATATTCTTGCCATTGCGGGTATTTCCACACATGTAACCAACTTCCTAATATTACGAAATGGAAAGATTAATCTTCTGGCTATCTATAAAGGCTCCTACAGACAGGGGAAACACGACAATAGGACAACACGTTTTCATAAAAAGTGTTCTAAAATTATCCTACCAAAAAGGTGTTGTCGCATCGTTGTTGCATTATTGTATGGCACCTATTAGCAGAACAGTTCAACTTGTCACATGGGGAAGATAAATCTTAAATTAGATCAGACAGATATGTTGTTGGGAAGATTGTAGCACCACTTTTCTACCAAGCTTACAAGAATAGGAAGTGTTGAGGGGCGGGTGTTTTGAAGGACTGTCTATTATGCTAAACTTTGATAATCAAAAAGTGCTGGCAGCGGATTTTATTCATAAGGAGTTTTCGTAATGTCGCGTTGTACCTGTCTGCCGGAGCCTTAACTCGTAAGTCATTGTATTAATGGCTGAATAAAATATATCTTGGTAATATTCGAGATGTATCTAATGAGATAACCTTGATGGATTAGGTTTGGGATGATATTACAAGAACAATATAAATGGAAGTGATGCTGTGGCCTGTGAGGGCTTGTAATAGATCTTGTGTTATTAATACTAATGAGAAATGGGGGCTCTTTGTGAATGTGAGATAGTAATAATAATGTGTGTAGTGAGATGAAATCAGTGGTACATATTATTCTAAGAAGAAAATAAATGTTTTCTGAGAAGTCAAATTGTTCCACAATATTATATACCACCGTCTATTGGAGCAGATGTGTTCTAGAATGTAGATCGAGAAGCTCTGAGGGAGCTAGAAGACTAGGTGGAGCGACGATCTTCACAGATAGCAGCTGGATGAAGAGTTGCCGAGAATAGAAATATATGGCGTGCGATTGGAGAGGCTTATTTCTAGCAGTAAACTGTTGCTAATGGTGATAATGTAGCACCGCAGTCGAATCATTTTGTAAAGATATTTAACACCAAATCTTGCAATTTGACTTACGCAAGTCACAGAACCGCAAGGGATACATGAAAAGCGATTGGTCCAAGAGAAAATATCATACGTCTTCTCTAATTCACCACAAATCATCTTTGGCAGTTCCTAAAAGTATTCGTCTGTAGTATAAATCTTTAAGCTACCAAACTTCGGAGTTCTTTCGATCAAAATCGTGGGAGTTTCCGATCACCAATTAGTGTATTATTGAAGCAAAAGTTTGTTTATTGTTTGTAACTTTGTAAGACCTTCGAAAGGCCGAAATATTGGATCAAGTTCGTTCGTTAAGCATCAACACTGAAAAAAAATATTGGGACTTGTGAACTCTTTTCTTACTAGCAAAAAAACTAGTCTTGAAATATTTTATAATAATTCAAGCCTGTATCTGCACCACTGCACGGCCTCTTGTTATACAGAGAAGGCATGATATTTATTTTGTTAATGACTAGCTGTCCCACGCGGCTTCGCTCCCGTCAACTGGGTACCTACCCATCTACCCTACATACATGATTGTTGCGTAACTTAAACCGTTTACGCAGCGCACGCAACGGATGCTCTCAAAAAGGAATAATTTTGCCCGTTTTTGCAACATTTTTCATTTATGCGCCGCTCCTATTGGTCGTAGCGTGATGTTATATAGCCTATAACCTTCCTCGATAAATGGACTATCTAATACAAAAATAATTTTTCAATTCCAACCAGTAGTTCCCGAGATTAGCGCGTTCAAACAAACAAACAAACAAAGTTAGTTAGTTAGTATAGATTATTTTATATAACAAAGTTTGCTTTTAAAAACCTAACAAAGTTTGCTTTTAAAGTCACAACACTTGTGTTGGTTATATCTGCCCAGCTAATTGTAATAATATAAAATCTATACATGAAAAAATAATTTGTATGTTCTTTTTTTCTTATTTTTTAGGTACAATTCAAAAATTATATAACATTGACTTGTTGTTTAGGTATCAATAAATATAACTTTACCACGTTTATTTCCAAACCGCCATTTTGCAAATACTGCTTTTGCAATTAGGAGTGAAGATATATGTTACAAGTATAACCGAATATAAATGTATAGGTACTTAGGGCTGGGATATGGGCTTCCGCGGGAATTGGCGAGATGAAGTACAACACTGAGAGAAATGGAAGGAATGGGGGCAAGCCTTTGCCTAGGCACGGGGTCCCAGCGGTTAGAAAGAAAATTTGGTTCAAATAAATTTCACTAGATGGCGAGATATGCATCGATTTCTTATTGAATAGTGTGTAAAATTAACATTTTCTAGAATTGGTCATATTTTTTTTCCAATAGATGGCGCGGTTTTAAATTTCAGTGGCTTGCCCCTCGATTTTTTAATTTGTATTGTAAAATTTTTTGTACAATGATACTGTGAAATTGTGCAATAAATACTATAAAACAAATCGTCACTGTATCTAAAGAAAAACATAGTCAGAAAATGAGTAAACCCTTTTACTTGCAAGTCGCTGCTAACGCCATCTATAGCCGTGGAACAGTCGATGTACTTATAAAAATAAACATTTTAACCAGACTAAAACGATAGTTAAGTCGGCACGCACGGTTTCTTTGATTTATGAGGCATCGGTATGCTAGTATTATATTAGGCCCAGAAGTGGGACAATTCAGGTTAACAAACCAAACTAGTTTTGTTTGTTAGCAAGAAAAAAGTTCGTAAGTCCCAATTATATTTTCAGTGAATATTTCAAGAAGTTAGTTTTAAGCGAGTTGTTTTATTATAACTTTGAATAATTTAGATCGGGTAAACAGCCGTTGTTCTGTTGTTCGACATCATGTTAACTTGATAACTTAATAAAGTTACGTAGGTCGATGATGGTATAATAATAATTGTCTTGTAAAAGTAGTAAAGTTAATTGTAAAAAATTTGTGATCAAAGCAATCTTTCAGTCCTTTCCGTTGTCTGATTTTCGTTTTTGAATCAGGGAAACTGTTCTTTCGTGGAAGGCTTTTTTTTTACTTTTATCCTGTTTTGCTGTTATTTTGTTCTTATATTAGCTTTTATAGCTATCCATGTGTCTTATTTCTGTGCTCTGTGCTTAATTCTTAAATTGAATTCTGTATTAATAAAACAGTATAACTTACTAATACTTAATCAATGTGCTATGCCCATAGATATAATAATAAAGGCTATTCCTATAATCTAACTCTTCGCCAAATTTCATCCAGATCCATTCTTAGTAGCTTTTACGTGAAAGATTAACAAACATAAATCCACACTTCCAAACACACATCCTCAAAACTTTCATATTGTTACAAGATAGGCCAACGCAATCTAGTAACGAGAGGAAGAACTAAGTAGTAACTAGTGGCGCCATCTAGTATCGAATAGCGGAACTAATGTTCTCGAAAGGTCGTGTCGAATGGAATTTTCCAGAAGGTTCGAACCGAACATTCTGGAAGTTTCTAGTCGCTTCGGGAACAATGAGTTCGAAAGTCGATTGTTCTGGAAGTTTCTCGAATTATCTGGAACAGTGTGGAACGTTCTAGAAAATTCCTCCGTGCTTTATAAAGAGCGGTCGGGTTTGTCGTGAGTCAGTTTCGATTGAGAAGCGATACAGAGCGATCAAAGCGGAAAATAGAGCGAAGTAATAGAATTGTTTAAGAAGTGTTTTTGTAATAAACAGTGATTAATTGAAGTCTGCTGTTTAAATAATTTATCCCTGAACCCCAGCTCGTAACAATATTTATAATATTAGCAAGATAGTAGGATAAATATATTATAAGAAACCTAAAAATAATAATAAAAAATCGGCCAAGTGCGATTCGGACTCGCGCACGAAGGGGTCCGTACCGTTATCGCAAAAAAACGGCACAAAAATCACGTTTGTTGTATGGGAGCCTCTCTTAAATATTTATTTAATTCTGTTTTAGTATTTGTTTTTATAGCGGCAACAGAAATTCATCATGTGTGAAAATTTCAACTGTCTAGCTATCACGGTTCGTGAGATACAGCCTGGTGACAGACGGACCGCGGAGTCTTAGTAATAGGGTCCCGTTTTTACCCTTTGGGTACGGAACCCTAACTAGCTTCTGAAAGCGGCTTCGCCCGCGTGATTGTCGAAAAAGAGCCAAGGGAACATATGCCCGGGATAAAAAGTATCCTATGTGCTATTCCAGATTATAATCTATCTCTGTGCCAAATTTCATCCAGATCCGTCCTGCCGTTTGAGCGTGAAGAAGTAACAAATATACAAACACACACACGCATACGTTCGCCTTTATAATATTAGTCTGAAGTCGGATAGTGAGATATACAATTGGCGTATTGCATGCCGTAATCACTTCCAGTGAACCTAGTATACCTCCTTCTTCTTCTTCGCCGTATCGATGAATTCAAAATTATACATGTTTTGACCTGAATTCAGCAAGGACAACAGCGTTTTCATTTGCCTCTCAAAGATCTTTTAGGGTGCAGATGTTGTTACACAGAGAGCACGATAGGAGGTGAGGCATTGTTTGGGACGTAGTTCCGCAATCGCACTGCGGGTCATTGTAGTACCCCTATCTAACTAAGTTGTGTCTGCACCGACCCACTTGGCTTCGAAGTCGGTTCCATGTGGGACATGGAAGTTGGTGGAGTGCAGGGAGATTTCTGCAGGCTCAACATAGTCAGTCGGAGGAGAATGTTTGAGGAGCCACAGTCTCTTCTTTGCCTCACTAGACCTGCTGTCATTTATTGGTTTAATTAACCTCAGATGGGTTTTCCGACTCTTCAATCTGCCCTTTGACTTCTCCACATTGTATAAAGGGTGTCGTCTATCTGTCTCTTGCTTGTGTTTTCCTGCAGAACAGGCTACTTCTCTTGGGACCTAGGCTATTCCTGCAAGCGGATACAGTGTGCTAGTATACTTAATGTCAAAAACCTTTCTTGAAGTTATTGTGCGTTAACAACACAGACAATTTTGCAAAACGTCTCAACAAAACCGCTCAAATAACAAACGATATTCACCAAAACTTCAAGTTTAAGTATTTTAATGGCGTGATGATGTAGCCTAAATACTTACTTGTATAACAAATTAACATTGTTTTAGGCTAACACTCAAACTGTCATCACTAAACTTTCTTACTTATTTCTATTTGGACAGCTTTGAAAACCTAAAGCAAAGTTTCAAACATCAACATCATAAAAAGACTTTTTTTTTTGTTCCCACTGCTGGGACGCAGACCTCATCTTATAGAGGGAGTGGGCTATAATCCACCAAGCGGGCCCAATGCGGATAGGTAGATGTCACATGTCTTCGTATTTAGTTCTAGGACATGCCGGTTTCCTCACGATGTTTTCCTTCGCCGTTTTGTGAGCAGTGGTCATGAAATAAATTACACAAAGTAATGCGCCTGCTTGGGTTCGAACCCACGACCTACAAATCGTAACCACTGCTCTCAAGTTTCAAACATCTCTGAATTAAATACTAATATAACACAAATAAGTTAAAGTACTTTATAAATTAACTTTCCTATACCAAATTTGAAAACGAAATTTTTAATACTTGATTTGGTTCCTTTCCGTTTAGCCCTGAATTTTTTTTAAATCAGTCTAGATACAGTGTTTAAATTGACCCTTCCAGTTCAAACAGCTTACATTACAATTTAAGATTTCTCTCCCGATAATGTACGAGACAACATCTTGATAAAAGCGTGTACCTTGTACTACAACCTGTTATCAGCTGGTCTCGGCCGGAAGTCACAACTTGTGCCAGCTGACTTCCGGCGGCGCCGGCGCTGCCTAGAGGTATTGTGTTTACGGGCAAGTACAGCTTACTACAGGTTGTATTGTGTGAAAATGTGGAGTGTGAGTAAATACAATGTTATTTTATATGTTATAGTTGTAATATAAACTAATAATTAGGAAAAAAAAAATATTTTCAAAACCAATGAATGAAAAGTCGTTATTTTCGGGCTGATTAACCATCTTTTTTGAGCACGAGTAGCTAGGTTCAGAAATGCCGTATGAAGGTATAGTCGCCGCCATCGTAAGGGTCGTAGAATCGTAGCGTTTAGTAGGGGAGAGCGGTGCTAAGTAACAGTTCCGGGGGTAAGTTGTCCCGATGAGAATAGGAACGCAAGTAAAAAAAAGTTCTTTCAAAAGATCGAAAAACCCATAAAAAACTATAAAAAAATTGGGCTTCCACAATATGGCACCCAAAATCCGGCATTTTTCTATTTTCCAATTTTAATGCCATTTTTGTATTTTAGCCAGTGGCACTCGCTAGGTGAAGACGAATCGATTGAAGTACGAATCATCAAAATCGGCCAACGCGTTTGGTCTCTGGAACGCTACATAGGAACAAACATACATACATGCATATACTGATAAACACATAACCCTTCTTCGGCAGTCGGGTAAAAACGGAGCGTGTCTTATGATGTTTGTCGCGATACAATATCAAAACCATTATCCGCCGACCCTTCACCCCTATATTATTATATTGATCGCTGTTTTACAATAAACAGATACAATAAGGGAAAATGGCCGTTATGTGGGAAAACCGACACTCGGTAAACCCTATTAACTTTTCATTATGTCATCCTGGCCACACAATTTTCGACTCTAACCCTTTGTAATAAGATACAATGCGGCCCTTAATAGTCTTTCTAAGTGATTACATTGAATCGCCCATGAAAGTAGGAAATATTTTATTTTGAAATATTTCCTAAGCTTAACGTTCTTTGAATTTCTGTAGAGTTTAATCTATACCAATATTATAAAAAGGAAATATTTTTTTGTTTGTTTGTACCGAATAGGCTCCGAAACTACTAAGCCGATTTCGAAAATTCTTTCACCTATGGAAAGCTACATTATTCCCGAGTAACATAGGCTATAATTTTGACGGGAGCGAAGTCGCGGGGTTCAGCTAATGTTTAATATTTTTGTATAATCTTTTAGTAATTTGATGTTACGTGAAGAATATTAAATAACCCTGGAAGGTAGCAGAATATAATTTAATTAAATAAAAATAAAGTTTAGAAACATGCTAGGCATTTCTTGCCGACCTAACGTAATAAAGTTTGCTTGAAGATACCTCCTGTATTTAGATACCTCTAGTATTTAGATACCTCTAGTATTTTGATACCTCTAGTATTTAGATACCTCTAGTACTTAGATACCTCTAGTATTTCGATACGTCTAGTATTTAGATATCTCTAGTATTTTGATACCATTAGTATTTACGTGTATCTTATTAAGACGAAGACAGTCGCCAACCTCCTTGAGGGAACAAAACGCGCACTCGTTTCACACCGCGCGACCCAAAATTCAGTAGTTTTTTGTACTTTATTATGCAATGACTTTAAAGTAACATTTCAAAATTTGAATTACCCCCGACATATTTTTATTTCATGCTACATAATTTATCTCGAACATAGTAGATACGCTTCGATAGGCAATACAACACGTAATTATGGCACGATATGGTGCGAAAACACCCCGATTCAAACAATAAAACGCTCATAACTTTTGAACAGCTGAACCGATTTTATTCAAACAAAGCTAAGAACACTCTTGACAAAATCACCTTTCAAACAAAAAAACTAAATCAAAATCGGTTCATCCGTTTAGGAGCTATGATGCCACAGACAGACACACAGATACACAGAAACACACTTCAAACGCCTTAAGTAAGTAAGTAAACGAGTTAAAAAAGCTTTAGATCAATTTCATTAAAATACGCCCGGCGGTTCTGGCCCGATTGTAGTTTTTTTGGCCGTGTTAGACAAAAGTTTACAAATTAATTACACTATATTATACGAATATAAAACAAAATTATCTTCGATAAAATTATTAAGAAAATGGTCTTATGCATCATATATTTTATCCAAAATATTACGACTAGCCGTTTAGACGTGATCGTCATTTTAAAATCAAGTACAAGGTATCTGCGCCTTAAGAAGCATAGAATGCTCTTGTAAACTAAGGTTGGCAACTCTACTGCTTTGTAATTCTTGTAGTTAGAAGCGTGATTAAAACAAAGGGATTTTCTTTCATTGGGAAATCCTTGATTATATAGTAGCCTAATTAATATCTAATCTTACTAGTTATCCGTTGATGTTCGCCGTTCATGTATATAGGTATGCTCTCTAGAACCTATATGTATATAAGCATAGGTGCTTAAGGTGTATGGGAGACTGAGGTGTCTTGGTTGTACGGGAGACTTAGTACATATTAAATATAAAGCCTAAACATTATTCATTAAAAATTCTTATTTTAGAACAAGCTTTTTTCGTATTCTTCTCAGCAAACCCTTTCACTTGACACCCATATCATGGCAGTGCACAAAAAATAACTAGTCCGCCATCTTGGACGGGCCGCCATATTGGATTAAGAATGACGTCTCTTAGCTAACCATGCATAGTCATCCAAACTAAACGTGTATGCAAAATTTTATTTTAATTGGTTGAGGATTACTGCTTTAAAATTCAGTTGCAATATTTGATCCGAACACACATACATACATTGCAAGTTAAATAAAAGCTAGTAAAATCAAACCTTACTCTACTATTAGTTCTACATCTCCGGCTTTATTACTTTTTTTGATTTTGAATTACAACCATTTTAAAACAATTTGAGATGCCAAGTAGCTTTTTTTTTAAAATCTAATATAGACTCGCGCTTGACCTCTATCTCACCTGATAGTAAGCGATGATGTGGTCGAAAGTGAAGCACGCTTGCCTAGAAGTAATCTATTCACTCTTGACTTAAAGACCCCTAGATAGTAGCTATCGGGAAACACATACTCCGGCAGAGAATTCCACTCCTTAGCTGTAGGCATAATAAAAGTATTCTCAAAACGTTTAGTGCGTATGGAAGGGGTGTCCACCATGTACCGATGACGCATCGCCGTACGTCTGGTAGTCCGTATTTATTTATTTTTATGAAACTATTGTTCCGTACCAACCTACCCAAACACACAACTCAGGATTCAATGTCTTCGGTACATAGTACAAGCATTATCTAAGACGATCTATATTTTCTAGGATTAGAAACCTTCTTTAATAATTAGTGTCAATTATTATTTCGGTGCAAAAATACACAAAAACAGTATTCGTAAAATAGTTAATGATATGATCAAAAATTAGATTTTAATATCAAACTTTTGATTGAACATCTTTGAAGTCTCTGCAGTCTGAAATGGATCCAATTTAGATTAAATTTCTAGTATTAAAGAGTAAAATTGAAATTGAGAATTTAAACGGTTCGTTAAAATCTAAGATTTGTGATTGCAAAATAGAATAATAAATAGACTTTAGCTGAAAAATAAATAGTTTTCTACAATATATTTCGTTTTCTGTTCTGATATAGATCTTGCAGTTCTCAAGTTGTTTATTGTAATTTTAGAATTCGTCAACTCATTTTTTTTTGTTTGTAAATTTTAAAGTACCTATTTGAAACTAGCTTCTGACTGTGGCTTTGCCCACATAAAAATAGTTGTATCATCCCAAGGGAATACAATGTATACTATGTCCTTCCCAGGGTCTCAAACTATCTCCATGCCAAATTTCATCTAAATCGAGAGATTACCCCCTTCAACCTCACAAACCTTACCTATTTATAATATTAATATAGATAAACTATCTTGATTTTGATTAATTTGTCAGTACCTACGTATTACTTGAAATACTAAAAAGAAGAAAAATATTAAAATTTCATATCAATCTGATTAACCTTTTCCAAACTATGCTGGGTTCACCCCCAATCCAAACGGATGATTCATTAACAAAAATAGTATAAAAAACTAAGGTCTAATCATTACCATATTGTATGCAAAATTTGCCCATTTCACCTTTCCTTATGCAAAAGTTCGTTACAATGGCAGCAGCTGTCGCCGAGCCACTCCTGCCCAGCCCACCTGTTGCGCGTGCGTCGATGTGCAGCCAACTGTGTCCGAACTCACTTGTAAATGGGCTTGTATGTTCCCCATGTGCTGGCTAAGCAAGGCTTAAAAACCGTTACGAGTTTATATTATACATATATGTATGTAGATTTTGAGAGCAGTGGTGGCCCAGTGGTAACGGCCGCGGCTTACAAGGTGTAGGTCGTGGGTTCGAACCCAGGTAGGCGCTTTACTTTGTGTAAATTATTTCAACATCACTGCTCTCAAAAACGGTGAAGGAAAACATCGTTAGGAAACCGACATGACTTAGAACCAAAAATTCGAAGATATGTGACATCCACCAACCCGCACTGGGCTCGCAAGCTGGACATAGGCCTCCCCCAAGCGAAGCCACATTGACAGGTCCCGTGCGTCTCGCATCCAGCGGATACCCGCAACCTTCACTACAAGACTACGTATATTATTATTTTCGAATTCGGCAACAATTTAAACTTTATTAGCAAACGTGAATCTCAATTACCTAATGTCATCTTGAATCTAAAACACCACAGTCCTACGTACCCATCACACACAGACAAGTATCTTTAACATAAAACTGTAAAACAAAATAAAACATTGGTAACAGGATTATTTATCTCAAAACCATCCAACTTTATTAGCAGAATCCAAGATACCTCATCTAATGCCTCCATACTACCTACTACTTACTAAGACCATACCATAGCTTGCCTTCAGGTCATCATTGACTCCAGTAACTCTACACCTAATTCGATCCCGACCTATCCTGCATCCCTTTCTTTCTTTCGCTAAAAGAATGAGATGGAACACTTTTCAAATCGATTCTGACCCTTGTAACAGGGAAAGGTGCGGCGTCCGTTGTCTCGCTTGCTTGCGCAGGAGTCGATATTTTTTATTGGTCTGTATTATGTCCACGTTCGTGGTCGGACTTAGTTGAGTTTTCTTTAGGGATAGTGTTTCAGAAACTGATGTATAAAATTGTGTTAGTTCTGTTCAAATGTGAAGTAACGATGAATTATTTGAGATTGGAGAATTTGGACGAAAGGTGAGCTTGTCTTTCTAGTTGGATTTTCATCGAGTTAACGAACTGAATATTTGATTTTGTTTCGCTTTTCTGTATTAGAAGTCGAATTAAGGTAGCTAGGAGCCAATGTTACAGCAATTAAGGCGCTTTTTCCAAGTCACTTTGAAGGACATCCACTCGGTCGCCAACTGTCAATTTGATAACTCGTTGTGGAGTAGAGTTGGAGGACATGACTTGGACAGGGGTAAAGGTGTTTAAATATGTGCTTCCAAAAATACTGTAAATAGAAATTAAAACATAAGTCAACAATATAAATATATAGACTTCAAGATTACAGACTAAGAAAAAAAAACGTATAAACGACTGAAACTCGATTTTTTTACCTGAAATCATGTAACCGTTTTTCTTTTTGCAAACTTTTTACATTAAATTCGCTAAGCAGTGGAAAATTGAAACGTTTTTCCCTATCCAAAATGTTGATTAAGTCTTTCCTTACGGAAAAAACCTTTTAATGTGTCGCAATATTTCATTTGCTGCCATATTTCTTAAATTCTACTTTCGGTTTTTTTTATGGCCATTCCATTGAATTTGATGTATTTCACTCGTTATTCTTGATAGAGTTTTCTAACGTGTCTCATTTCAATTTATTTTTAAGATTCACAAAAATGACTTTTTGATTTCAGTTCCTTAAACTGTTGATTTGAAGGGAAGGGAAGGAAGTAAAAGGCAGTGAACCTTCTGTGCGATAACATCCTATTATGTATCTTACTAATATAGAAGAAAATGTTCAAATTCACCAAATTAAAATTGGACCAATTTAGGAAAATAATCTTCCAAACAAAAAAAACATCATTCAAAATCGGAGAAATAGGTGAAAAACAAACATGAAGTCGTACATAGAACCGCCTCCTTTTTGGAAAGTCGGTTAAAATACGTGTGTGATATCGCCTATCGACGAAATTTCTCGACATCAGCAAGTTCTCAATCGGTATAAACAGAACCTATTCTCATAACTATTAAAGTTTTACCGTCTGTACTAACCATAGTTAAGTAGCAGTTAAATTAAACTCGATCGGTGAAGACATAAGTCTTCCGGATTACTTCGCGTTCGAATTTAAGCCGCATATTGAGTGCCTCGTAATACCTGTAATCTAATTTTCTAGTTATTATTCTCTATCGAAATTAACGGTAGGAAATAACGGCGCTTTAGTTAGGTGCATTACAGTTTTAAGGTTTTCTTAATTGACTTTAAAATTATTTTGTTTTTAACAAATCGTGGCTAAGCCTAATTAAAAGTATTTATTTATTTACTAATTCATCATCATCATCAGCCTATAGCAGTCCACTGCTGGACATAGGCCTGTCCTATTACACGCTATTTGCTTCGATTTTGGCAAAGTCATCCAGCTGCTACCGCCACCCTGCGAAGTTCATCACCCCACCTAGCCTAAGGACGTCCTACCTTACGTTTACCAGTTCGCGGTGCCCACTCAAGAACACGTTTACCCCAACGGTCATCGGTTCGTTCTGCAGTGTTGGAATGCCTCCCACCAGGTAGACCGATGACTCGGTGAAGGTTGTGGCCTTTTGGGGACCCGCTGGATGCGAGACCCACGGGACCGGACAATGTGACGACGCTTGGGAGAGGCCTATGTCCAGCAGATGACGTCTTTCGGCTGATATGATGATGATAATGACCTTATTTCAGGCCTAGGCCTAAAACCACACGGTAAAATCCCACAAGGTTTTCTGTGAAGTTAATCCTTTCACTAGGTGTGCTGTGTCTACCTTAGAAGTTACTATAAGATGTTATCTCAGAACTTGTGCAGCATCAAATTTCTTAATAGACAGAAGAGGTCCTTATCAGTACGGATCTCCATATGCAGAACCACGTAGGTGTTTAATTTGCATTCATTATGGAGGATTCATGCTTTCTATATCCGGATACATATGCTAATGTCTCCGTTGATAAGAATCTTTGCGGTAGGTTTTACGCTATCTGATCTTAGGCGTCTATTCAATAGGGTAGTTAACAAAAAAAAATGTACTTAGTCTGGTTAGGTTAAGACGGGCTGGTGTCCGCAACTCCACGTCTAAGCGCGTATTTTGCGTACGGGTACTTAGTCTGTTAGATAACCCAAAAATATTGAACACGTATTTTTCACTAAAAAAATTACGACTATACAGTGCGTTGAAATATAGTGTGACGTCACGGTGTGCTACACTTTATACTGACAAAGTGACGTCACAATCCCCCACTTCTGAACTTTGATGCGCTTTATCTTTGTCAGTATTTTTTTATTTGATAAAGCAAAAAATACGTGTCCAATATTATTTGATAATCTCACTGACGGAATAAATAAAATTATCATTTTTATACCCGGGAAACATCGCTCCTAGTTATATTTGATTTGAACAGAATCGTATAATAGACCAGATTTTTCTCGCGGCTTCGTTTGTTTTATATCATAGGAACGGTACATAGTATCCAAGTATCTAAGAATACCTACTTAACACAGTAAGTTGATACGCTGGAATACTTTAGGGCTTCCGGAAAGGAATTGTATTTTTTTTTGCGCCGTTGATTGTGGCTTTCTCGGTCAGGATTCTGTAATCCAGTCCTGACTTTTTGGTGTCTCATTTGCACTTGTATTGTGTGTGAATTATAGAGAACTATGCATGGAAAGGTGCCTATAATGTATGCGTCAATAACGGCTCTTAGCATCTTCCTACTTAGTTCAATGTTGTAAAATACATTTTAACATTATCACCTTATAATGAAGAGTTGGTACCTTTATGTATTCAATTATGTCCACATCATTTACTAACGTTATTGGGATGTATTGAGAATACACTCAACAACTTATAGAATTTAAGGGATAACGCTTGCTATTTTTTACATAAAATGTCATTCATTATATACTAAAAATACAGCTTCACAATCTGAATGGAACATTTTTAGTTGTTGTTGAGTATTCTTAGAATCAATTTGGACTGAGAATTGGGATAAACAGTAATAAATTCACTGACATGTTCTTTACATCTTATATTTGGCATAAAAAAAGCTGAAAGAAAATTCAGAAAAGTTCGTGACCACTATTTCAGTCAGACTAAATAGCTTTCATCTAGAGCCAGAAGTCTAGTCATTAAAATTATTATTAGCTTTCTCGTTTTTTTATTAGTCTATTTTATTTGTATATGTGTATTATTAATATATATGTGAGTATATACATTTTCGTATACAATTTGATTTTGTACCCGTTCACAACGTTGTCCTTTTTAGGGTTTCGTACCCAAAGGGTAAAAACGGGACCCTATTACTGAGACTCCGCGGTCCGTCTGTCTGTCTGTCTATCTGTCTGTTTGTCTGTCACCAGGCTGTATCTCATGAACCGTGATAGCTAGACAGTTGAAATTTTCACAGATGATGTATGTCTGTTGCCGCTATAACAACAAATACTAAAAACAGGATAAAATTAATATTTAAGGCCCATAAAAAAAACGTGTTTTTTTGCCGTTTTTGCGATAATGGTACGGAACCCTTCGTGCGCGAGTCCGACTCGCACTTGGCTGGTTTTTATCCCAAAGGTTGACTGGTAGAGATTGCCTTGTGGCATTAAGTCCGCCTATGTACCACTATTGTACATGAAGTTTAAATAAATAAATAAATATTTGTTAAGATAGATTTTGTCGATAGATGCATTGGAAAAAGTATACGGAAAAATCATCCTTTAATATCAGAACAATGTTCAATGGGTGAATAGCTCAAGCTTCTGTGAACTGCAAATAGATAACACAGATTCTTTATCTATTATAATATATAAATAAAATACCTTTATATGAGCAATTCTTGTATATATATATATAATCTGAATCTCGGAAATGGCTCCAACGATTTTTATGAAATTTAGTATGCAGAGGGTTTCAGGGGCGATAAATCGTTCTAGTTAGGTTTCATTTTTAGAAAACGTCGTTTATTTCGGTGGCGATAAATAGATCTAGCTAGATTTCATTTTTAGAAAACGTCGTTTTCACTATTTTCACCCGAGCAGAGCTCGGTCGCCCAGGTAATTTTATTATATTTCATGAACCTCTTACATATTCCTCTTAAATATATACCATTACTAACTAAAGAAACTTACGTAAATCAAATACATCAGTGCAACATTATCACTTCATAATTACCTCTCTATTAGGAGATAATGAGACGTTCTGTCTGACAGGCTTTAGACCTCAGTAATGGTACTAGACCCTAGCAGGAACCGAGGCTGGCGTTAAATTATAGCCCCGTGGCTCTGAGTAACGGATAAGTCATATGTGGACGTTGGCATAAGGGATAAGAGAAAGCGATTTGTTAACGCTATACACGTTCTGTCTGACAGGCTTCAGACCTTAGTAATGGTACTAGACCCAAGCAGGAACAGAGTGCTGGCGTCAAATTATAGCCCCGTGGCTCTAAGTAACGGCTAAGTCATATGTGGAGTGTGGGTCGAGGGATGAGAGGAAGCGATTTGAAAACGATTTGGTGGTTCGATTTCTGACTTATTGGGTGGGTCGGTTTCTGATTGGTAAGGTGTTTTGTTTCAAATCGATAGAGCGACCCGAGCGCACGACGAGCGACCAACTGAAAAAGCCAGATTCTGTATTTTTTATACATTCAAAAACAAACAATTAGCTGTTCATTGAAGTCTTTCAATTTACCTTTAGGTGCGTATGGATTCTTCAGTAGAAATTTAGATTTCTTGGTAGCAAATCTTTGCTATACGCACCTACAGGCGCTGAAATACTGGCTCAACTCATAAAGCAGTATTTGAAAACAAGAAGTGAGATGTTTTATAGACCGGGCAAACGTTAGGTATCCGCTATCAAATTACCTTACATATGGTAATTTCAATTGTAGCGGCACCAACGCTGCCACTTACGTACTAATGACATGACGTCAAACAAATCCTGCATCGCGCAAGCAAAGTTTTCAGCGCGATTAGAACACATACAACAGTCCGACAATATCCGTCAGGCAGTTGCCCGGACCAGACACAACACCCGTCTGGTCGGAGGATCCTCCCTTTTCTATGGAGGTTTGTGGGACTTTACACCCTGTTCCGCAAATTCCCAAACATTTAATCATTAAATAACGCTTGCCTCTAATCACTTGGCCCACACTCTGCGCGCCCACTTACCGTATCGCTGGCTCGGTAACGTTGTGCTTATAAATATTTCACGTAATACTCGTGGAAAGGCCGCGCAACCAGCTGAGGGCTAGCGACTGTTTACATAGAATACGAACATGTATCGGACAAATATAGCTTGCTTTATATATGTGCGTTAGGATGCTGGGTAAACGTAGAACAATGTTTTGTAAACATAGTATAGAAGAAACATAGAACTGAGAGGGGAACTGACAACTTTTGGATAATGTCATACTACCTAGCTTACCGAACGGAATATAGTATTTTTCGGGGATTAAAATAGTCTATGGAACTCTGCAATAGTGTAGTTTTACGATATATCAGTAAAGGTATTCTCGAAATTGGTTCAGCAATTCCAGAGAAACAGAATTTTTTTCGCGTTTCTAATAGCTGTTAAAGCTATTGAAATCTGCGGGGCGAGTACGGCCTTCTGTGACAAATTTATTATGACAGTTTGAGAGTGGAACCGTGATAAAATGCGTGACTCAAGCCTATCACAGAGGCCGTGCTCGCCCGGCTGGTATATTGAAGTTCTGATAGTTGTCGCTCTATGTAAATTACTAAGAATCATCCATACTTATCCCATCGTGTGAAAACCCATAATAAAAACATGACTAAAGTCACCAAAAATTATGATTACGTAACTTGAAAACATATTTTTTTGTTTATGGAGATATTTTGGTAATTTTTGTCTCAAATGAAAGGCATAGGAGTAGAACCATTTTATCCGTTTAAATCATGTAAATCGGTGCACGCGTTTATGAGATATTAACTCATTACTGAATGCCAAGTGAAAGGGTCAAGAACGCCCCTTACCGCGATACGTTTGTTCGATCGTGTTAGCGACACTGTCGTATCGCTTTGGAATATTGGAATACGTTGGTAGTTAGGTGTTAACGACTTTTATTTTCTGGTACCTGTGTGAAACTACTACACACAATAGAAAATCCACCAGTCAATTCAATACCAGGAATAGATTACACGTGTAATGTATCAATTTAACCCCCATTTAGTGTACCTAATGATTCACAAACAATAAATATTTACATAATCTATTTACGTAAATAACGAATTCACAGCAATACCGAATGTAGATAGTGCCTACATACTATAGTTGATACGTTATAGAATGCCATTTTATGACATTCTTGATTTAAAAAAGCATAATAAAAATAGAACAGGGTTTTTTTTTTTTTTTTTTTTTCTGTTTTGTTATTTAGTTTTTTTTTTTCGTTTGTATTTAGATATGTCTTATTTAGCCGTATTCTTATTAGATTCTCATTTTTTGTATAACGCCTTAGGTGTGACCTGTAAAAAGTTATACATGTATGCTTAAATAAATAAATAAATCCAGCTTGAGTCTCTAGACAAGTGACGGTCTGATAGAAAGCGTGGCGATAGCGTTTGGTGAAATGAAATAAAAAAATATGGGATTGCCAAGCGCTATCAAAATGTTACGTGCTCAATTTCTTACATTTCGGCAATCGACATCACTAGGAGAGCGACACATTGTCTAAAATCTCTTGATCGACGTCTTTCGTAACGTGTCATTTTTTTACTAATTGAAACGATACATACATAACAGCTGACAACGATACATACTGGAACAACTTGCGATCCACGGATGCCCCTCAAGTTAAAGGGTAAAATATACAAGTCCGTGATTAGACCTGTCATACTGTATGGCTCAGAATGTTGCGCTGTGAAAAAGATGGATGAAAGGAGATTGCATGTAGCAGAGATGAGAATGTTGAGATGGATGTGCGGCGTGGCGAGATTGGATAAAGTGAGAAATGAGTATATTAGAGGCAGTTTGAAAGTGGCGCCAGTGACAGAAAAGTTGAAGGGAAACCGTTTGTCCTGGTATGGTCATGTGATGAGGAGGGGTGAAACGCATGTTACTAAAAGAGTTATGAATATAAATGTGGATGGATGGAGAGGAAGAGGAAGGCCAAAGAAAAGATGGATGGACTGTGTGAGGAGTGATATGAAGGAAAGGGAGTCAGTAACAGCGTGGCAGGGGACAGAACGGTATGGAAGAAGAAAACGTGTTGCGCCGACCCCAAGTAACATGGGATAAGGGCAGGAAGATGATGATGAAAACGATACATACATAGTTCGGTATTCTACGACACGATATGGAAAAGGCCAATGACCGCTACTACCATGCTATAATGAAACAACTATACTTAGGTAGATCTAGATTAGATTCTTCATCTAGTAACGAGAGGAAGAACTAGGTAGTAACTAGTGGCGCCATCTAGTATTGAATAGCGGAACTAATATTCTCGAAAGCTTGTGTCGAATGGAATTTTCCAGAAAGTTCGAACCGAACATTCTGGATGTTTCTAGTCGCTTCGGGAACAATGAGTTCGAAAGTCGATTGTTCTGGAAGTTTCTCGAATTATCTAGAACAGTATGGAACGTTCCAGAAACTTCTTCTGTGCTATATAAAGAGCGGTCGGATTCGTCGTGAGTCAGTTTCGATTGAAAAGCGATACAGAGCGATCAAAGAATTGTATAAGAAGTGTTTTTGTAATAAACAGTGATTAATTGAAGTCTGCTGTTTAAATAATTTATCCCTGAACCCCTGCTCGTAACACTATTATAAATTATGCATCGCACTTTGGCTAGATTTACATATTATATAAACATACATTATATATCACTAACTACATATAAATATGTAACTAGCATTATTAATGTAGAATTCGTGTATACTCTGTTATAAATGCATTATTATTCCTATTCTAACATAAATTTCTAGTTAGAACTGATACGATATTTTCCTTTGAAATGGGTAGCTCGTGCAAGATTTACCTTTGTTTTACCAGATATAATTGAAGATGTAATTTTACATTAGAAGGTTGGGTAGCAGTGTCCTTGGGGTTTAAACAAAGTCATTTGAGTGATAACGATTGTGTAAGTCCAGAATGGGTTAGGTTAGAGAGGTTTATGTCCAGCAGTGTACCTGGTGTGCGTTGATGATGATCATGCTAAACTGTCATAAAAAAACCGGCCAAGTGCGAATCCGACTCGTGCACGAAGGGTTCCGTACCATTATCGCAAAAAAACGGCAATAAAATCACGTTTGTTATATGGGAGCCCCATTCAAATATTTAATTAATTCGGTTTTAAGTATTTGTTGTTATAGCGGCAACAGAAATACAAAATCTGTGAAAATTTCAACCGTCAAGCTATCAAGGTTCATGAGATACAGCCTGGTGACGGGCCGCGGAGTCTTAATAATAGGGTCCCATTTTTACCCTTTGGTTACGGAACCCTAAAAAAAGATAGATACCTAAACAATTTATATTTGCTTGGTTAAATCATTAATTAGCCCGAAGAATTGCCAAACTTAAGTTGCAGTTGGCAGGGCACATTGCTCGCAGAACAAATGGCCGATGGGGCCAAAAAGTTCTGTAGTGCCGACCGCGAACCTGAAGACGGAGTGTTAGAAGGTCACTAGGTGGACCGGTGACCTGGTGGAGGTTGCGTGGATCCGCTGGATGTGGACGGCACCGGTCAATGTGGCGACACTTGGGGGAGACCTATGTCCAGCAGTGGACGTCAGAAATGATGATGATGATGAGCCAGATTTTGATGAAGATAACGGTAAGGCTGACTTGGTGGAACCTCTTCACCATATTCTCTTGCTCTAGGTTTCTGTTAT
The DNA here is from genome assembly GCA_964057195.1 of Orthosia cruda. Lineage (NCBI taxonomy): Eukaryota > Metazoa > Arthropoda > Insecta > Lepidoptera > Noctuidae > Orthosia > Orthosia cruda. The sequence continues at coordinate 4,934,320 of OZ059825.1, forward strand.
AATAATACTGTAGTAGTTAAAACCCACATTAAATCTGCAACTTACCACTGATTTCATAATAAATGTTGCCGTAACATTAAATAAATCAAAGCCTGAAATTGTACAATCAACCGTATCAAAAATAATAAAGCTGAAATTGCAAACAGTAATATAATAGCATGTAATGTGTCTATCACAGAAGGATTACGATGAATTATGCTACATTATGTAATGAAAACGAGGTGTGAAGTAAACACATAATAGTTAGTACATAAGTACATTTGTTATACTGTTACGCTTCTTCAATTTCTGACGGTCAGATAGTCATACTTCACTCACTTATTTTTCATATTTATATTAAACATTATTCTTTAAAAAATCTATTTTTAAAACAAGTTTTTTGTATTCTTCTCGGGAAACCTTTTCATATGATATCATGGCAGTGCACAAAAAATAACTAGTCCGCCATCTTGGGTCGTTCACCATATTGGATTTCGAATGACGTCACTTAGCTAATCATGCATTGTCATCCAAACGTGTATGCAAAATTTCATCTTAATCGGTGGAGGATAATTGTTTTAAAATTCAGACCCGAATACACTTACATACATACGTTGAAAGTTAAATAAAAGCTTGCAAAAAATAAAGTTGTTTCGGACAAGCAACATCCATAGGAAAGATACGTGATCCCATACAGGTGGGCTTAGACCAAATTGACATTAAATTTCCCTAATGATTGTAAAAAGCTACAAAATGTTTGATGGACTGGCACTAATCAAATGGCACGTATAATTAAGACTTTGACAATCAATATCGATGATCGACACAAACAGTGAAAAGGAAAGAAAGAAAGATTTTTATACCGACAATGTCGACGAGGTTTGGAAAAATAAACTGAACAATTGGAAGCACAAACTGTTGGCTTTACTTCAACACAATCAGTGAAGGTAACATTTATTTTGCCAAATGTATTGTATTCTCTCAATACAATGACTTTAACTACACAAGCATGAACTTACGAATTGCGATACAAATCAATAGCTTTGTATCCAAGAATAGTAAATAATATGAAGGAAACAAGAAAGAAAGGACTTTCCCCATTTTCTCTGCCGCAATTTAGCTAAATCGATTTGCGCTTACGATTTAGTTTCTCGATCGAGTAAATACGGGCACATTGAAAAATGTTCGTGATTTACTGCGTATTTGCCGAGAAGATTTATTAAGAATTGGAAATGAAAAGAAAACATTACTTTTGTTAAGAAAATACTTTAGTAAAAATCTGTCTGTTTTCGTGAAAAACATCTACCTATATACAAAATACGCTGACCAAGTGACAATTCGAAAGCGCTTGTAATTTTCTTTTTTTTTTTTTGTAATCGGGTTTTGTAAGCCTTCCAGTCTTGTGTGTTGATATGTGGTAGTTGGCATATTATCTAAATAATATGTGGCTTATCATATCACAGACACAGAAAAAAAATTGTATTAAAAATTAATTTGCAGAATTTTAAATTCGTTTATCATTTTAAGATGATGTATGTAGCCATGAAAACTGAGGAGCTCGTGGCTAAATAATAACGGCCGCACGGGTCGATCTTCAAGGTTAAGCAACGCTTGACGAGGTCGGGCCGTGGATGGGTGACCATTTCAACATACCGAGTTTCCTCCGTGCCTCGGAAAGCACGTTAAGCCGTTGGTCCCGGCTGTCATTTGAGGATCTCTGACAGTCGTTACGAGTAGTCAGAAGCTTGAGATCTGACACCAGTCTAGCCAAGGGGTACCGCTGTTACCCAGTTACTGGGTTGTGGAGGTCAGATAGGCAGTCGCTCCATGTAAAACACTGGTACTCAGCTGAATCCGGTTAGACTGGAAGCCGACCCCAATATAGTTGGGAAAAGGCTAGGAAGATGATGTATGTAGCCATGAAAAGTCACAAATGGCGGTGGTGCCAGAATCTGACTGTCTTTCAGTGTAAAACTCGATTTTTGTTTTATTTGATTTTTTTTTACACTGAAAGACAGTCAGATTCTGGCACCACCGCCATTTGTGAACAATCTGACTGTCTTTCAGTATAAAACAAAAATCGAGTTTTACACTGAAAGACAGTCAGATTCTGGCACCACCGCCCTTTGTGACTTTTCATGGCTACATACATCATCTTCAACACAAAAATCTTGTGTTTTGTAAATATTACAATAGATACTTTACTGTAAGAGTTTTTGATGCTTATTTATTGTAATAACTATTACAAAATATGTTCGTATTATAGTTTCAACCAATCCCAACTATACATAAAAGCTTAACTACATGTAACAGCAGATTAACTGAACCAAAGCTTTATCAGGTTTTCAGAAAGGTGTGGTATGTATTCATACAGTAGTTCGTAGGCTACGGCTTTCATTGTAAATAACCTTTAAAACACATTAATAATAGCAATCATAAAAAGCAATACGGAAAACAAATCCGCCACTCAAACTGTAAGCTATTCAAATAATCACAGTTTTCCAATTATGACGGTCCATAACTGAAATTAAAATGTAAATCCTTTCAATGAAATATTCGCTGGTACCACGATATTTCCCCGAAGCTTTCCATTGTATATGAGACATATTTGTTTAAGCATTGTATTTGTTTCCACTAGGGGTTTTCAAAGGAATTTTTCAGTAGTGTTGTGGGTCACGGAAGTGTCAAAAGTATCGATATGGGTACAAACATGCATTTTATCGATTCCGCTTTTGAAATATTACATAAAGAAAAAAACATCGATATATCCAAATGTCTTTTCGGACAAGTGGTGTTTATTTTTACGGATCTTAATTCTGCCTTATTTTATTCGTTAGGGGTATAAAAGATTTAGGTATAAAAATATAATTTAAATGTTCATCAAGGACGTCCTTAGTCAATCATCATCATCATCATCATCATTTCAGCCGAAAGACGTCCACTGCTGGACATAGGCCTCCCCCAGGCGTCGCCACATTGACCGATCCCGTGCGTCTCGCATCCAGCGCCTTCCCGCAACCTTAACCAGGTCATCAGTCCACCTAGTGGGAGGCCTTCCAACGTATCGTCTTCCGGTTCGCGGTCGCCTTTCCAGAACCTTTCGGCCCCATCGGCCATCCGTTCTGCGAGCAATGTGCCCTGCCCACTGCCACTTAAGTTTGGCAATTCTTCGGGCTATGTCGGTAACTTTGGTTCTCCTGCGTATATCATCATTCCTGACGTGATCACGCAAGGAAATTCCGAGCATAGCCCTCTCCATTGCCCTTTGGGTGACTTTGAGCTTTCTGATAAGGCCCATTGTGAGCGACCACGTCTCGGTCCCATAGGTGATCACTGGCAACACACACTGGTCATAGACTTTTGTCTTGAGACACTGTGGTAAATTGGACGAGAAGATACCACGCAACTTCCCGAACGCCGCCCAGCCGAGTCGGATTCGACGGTTGACCTCTTTCTCGAAATTGGACCTACCCAACTGGACCGTTTGTCCCAGGTAGACATAATCGTCTACAACTTCGAGAGTAGAGTCTCCGACCTTGATAGGAGTGGGTGTTACATGGGCTTTCACCATGATCTTGGTTTTGTCCATGTTCATTTTAAGACCCACTCTTTCGGAAGCTCTACTGAGGTCATCGAGCATTTTACTGAGGCTCTCCATGGTCTCAGCCATGACCACTATGTCGTCGGCAAACCGAAGGTGAGTAATGTACTCGCCATTAACGTTGATGCCCAGCCCCCTCCAGTCCAGAACCTTGAAGACATCCTCCAGCGCAGCAGTGAACAGTTTCGGAGAAATGACGTCTCCCTGTCTCACGCCGCGCTGGAGAAGGATTGGTTTCGAGGTCTGATCCTGAAGACGGACTGACATGGTGGCGTTTTTGTACAAACACTTCAACACATCAATGTACCGGTAGTCGATCTGGCACCGTTGGAGAGACTGCAGTACAGCCCAAGTCTCGATCGAATCGAAGGCTTTCTCGTAGTCCACAAACGCTAAACAGAGAGGCAGGTTATACTCTTCGGTCTTCTGTATAACCTGCCGCAGCGTATGTATGTGGTCTACGGTGCTAAAGCCTTTTCGGAATCCGGCTTGTTCGGGGGGCTGGAAATCGTCAAACCTGCGCGCGAGACGATTCGTGATGACTCTTAAAACAACTTGTAGACATGGCTAAGAAGTGAGATTGGCCTATAGTTCTTCAACCGGGCATTGTAGCCCTTCTTGAAGAAGAGTACCACCACACCCCTGCAACATGCCTGTGGCGTTTTGCCCTCGAGTATGACGGAATCAAACAGCTTCGGAAGGGCCCTAAGGACCGGAAGTCAATAGTCCTAAGTCAATAGAATAGAATTATTATAACGGGTGTCTCAGAATGTTTTTCTTTTTTGATACTTAAAAAAAATATACTAGAATTAGTTAAATCTCTTTTTATTTACTGTTGAATTAATTAGCAGTTTTTCAATTTTATTTGTAAAAAACGAAATTAAGTAAATTCGCACCCTCCACTGCCTGACACTCATTTGACCTGGAACTAAAATTTTCATTATTTATTTTATCTGTGAGTCTTTGCTTGCTTTAAAACATTCAGGTTGGGTGGCAATGGTTTGTAAACTTTACTTTTTAAGTAGCCCCATAGGAGAACATCAGCAAAAGTTTAATCTGGGCTATTTGGGCTGCCATATCACGTCAAGGAATTGTCGGTCCCTCACTTTTTTGCGTGTGATTGAAGATTTTAGTTACAGGAAAATTGAGTGTCAGGAAGTGGAGGACGCACATTCACTAAACATTGTTTTTAATAAACAAAATTGAAAAACTGCTCATTAATTACCGAAAATAAACCGAGTTTTAACTAATTCTATTATCTTTTTTTTAAATATCAAAAAAGAAAACCATTCTGAGACACCCTTTACTAACACCAAAAAGTTATATATTTCTTTTACAATACAAATTCACATCATTATCAAACTCCAAAAAAAAATTTGTTTCTATACAAAGCTTTCTTCAGCTGACCAAAATTAGAAAGGAGCGTAATCTTTTTTTTAATTCTCTATGGTTACCTTGAACAAAGTTGTTCATTACCATGGACAGAAACTGTTTTTAAAATATGACTATCAATTTCAGGGTGTATATCGGTACCACCTATGTCGATATATTCAATATTTTTTCGCCAAGCCCATATTTCAGGTAATTGTTTGTCAATCGAACACTGTGCGCGATGTCAGCCTGCAACAGGCTCGATTTCACGACCCACAAATGAAGTTGTTGTATTGTTAATATTTACAAGCGCCATTTTCAGTATTGAATAAATAAGTGCCATGAGAGTACCGGCTCATTTACACGGGTAAGGTTTCTCGCCTCGAGAATTTTGTATTTTTTGGTAATGTTATAAAAAAGCTTACTCGTGAAGGCAGTACGTAGGATACTTGAAAACCAATCCTTGTTCTTAGAAATCGTTCACATTCATTCGCAATATCAACTCGGCGACAATCAATGACAAAAACTTGTCGAAATGTAGGGAAAATTGAAGCGTTTTTGACATTTTCTGACTGAGATTAGAATGTGAAAATTCATAAAAAAAAAAAAATTACTTCGACTTTCAAAACTGAAATGATCTTTGGACTCTAATAAAGTGACATTCTATCAGCTATAATGATTGTCGAAATTTGATATTTTCGGCATTGTTTAGTTTTCGAGAATATTTAGCGCTGATAAGATGCCACTTTGACTGGAGGCACTTTTTAAATGCTTAGAGCTTTTCATGTCCCGCCCGCAAGACTCGCATGGACTTTATCGCCTGTCGCCGGGCGGGAAACTCTCCTCTTGTAAACGAGCCTTGTAGCTGAATTTATGATGACTGTAAAATTATACTTCATTCATACACCAACCATATTGTACAAAGTTAATTAAACGAAGTGGTATGCTCATTGTGTTTGCAACATGTGTGTGATTGCGAATGTAAATATGTTATGTATGACAGCCATCCTGTGTAAATTGTGAGAGTATGTACAGTATGTACACAGGGGATAAAATATAATGTTCCTGTGCAGTAACCGACCTGGTGCTGTTTTCGTAAAAGGGTTGAAATTCAATGTTTTTTCCTGGAAATTCGACATGAGTTTTGGTACCTACATTTTGACTTTTAAACCATGTTGTGGAATCGATATGGAAGAAGATAAAAACCAGAATCGACAAGCTGTTGAGTTGTAAATTATTGTTGCCTTCTGCCGTAATCGTAACCAGTTATAATCCACTCTTATTAACTTTGTTTTAATCTGTTTACAAAACATTAATAATCAATCTCGGGAAGCACTGTGTCGAATTTTATTCTGACAGATACAAAGCTATACCATTGCCGAATGCCATGGGATGTGAACTCAAAGGCTGACTGCAATCCATAAGCTGGAATAGGGATGTTTTCTGGGTAGAAAAACGATAACTATATTTAGTCCGTCAGTGAGATTATCAAATAATATTAGACTCGTATTTTTTGCTTTGCCAAATCAATAAAAATTGACAAAGATACGTCTCAAGACACAGCTGCTGAACTTTGATGCGGTTCAAAGTGCAGGAGCTGTGTCTTGAGTCGTCACTTTGTCAGTATGAAGTGCGGCACACCGTGATGTCACACGATAATTCAACGCACTATATCGTCGTTTTTTTTGTGTACTTGGTAAAAGAAAAAATACGTGTCGAATATTTTTAGGTTATCTAACTGACAGACTAGATAGTTATTTTTTCAACTACCCTATTATCAACGAGTTTTAATAATCTTATTAATAGTTTTGCCTTAACATAATTTGTATAAAGAGCAAAAATACCTGTGGTTTCTTCACTCACCAGACTATAACTATCTACCTACAATACACACAAACACTTTGTTACCTCCAAACTACTTTCTAAATTAACGTAGTTCTTCTAATTGCTCTAAAAGCTAATTTATTTCCTCCCAATTCACCTTTTGTTCGAAATCGCGTTAGACAAACACGGGCCTAACAAAGTGGCGACGTAATGAATGTTAAGTGCAAAGTTAGCGCTTTTCTCTAACTTTTAATGTGTCTACTACCCAGTACCCTATTGACAAAGGTACACGATGAATGAAAATGGTAATTTTGTTGTTCTGATTTAAATAGGCTTTTGTTTTTATAACCTCCGGTTTTGGAAGTAGATTTGTTTGATCCCTTGATTTGCAAACTACATCTACCAAACTAAAAGATTAACGCCGAGTTTGTCACCTCTAAATTATCGCAGAACCTGCTGTGATTGGTTGCATAAATTTTCAACAGCCGGGACAACAGGTGAGAAACTCGGCCAAAGTGCTAATTTTTTTGGCAATCCTCAACAATCATTGATAAGATTACAAAAAATCTGTTTATAGACTAGTTTTTTGTCAAAAAATGCACGTTACCTTTATGATAGGCAAGAGAAGCTAAGTCGCAGAAAAAAACTAATTAGCAAATAAATCTGCTGCAATTAATCAGAAAGATCAGTTCCATATTGGATATAGATTAAGTTGTACTCAGCATGTTGAAGTTTCTGGTATCTCATGCGGGCTGAATCGCTACAACTTTATTTGGTACTAGCTGTGCCCGCGGCTTCGCTCCTTTCAACTGTCTACCCTACCCTACCTATCCTACCGATTTTTTTTCTACGTTCTTTCTTCCGAATCTTAACTCCGGCATTTAGAAAATGACGTCAAATGCACAACCACATCTATCGAATATGGAGTTCAACGGTCCGAGTATCTGAATTGCAAGTGGTGTGATATTTTACTTATTGAAACACTTTAAATTCATGTATCTTTTGATAGAGCGAACGTATTGCGTTGAAGCAAAAACTAAATAATACTTCAAGTACGCACAATTTTTATCTATAAAAGTTATCTTATTGGATTCGTAAATTTTACAGACAAAGAGACAGTACATAAATGCTGGCAATGGGTTCTGTAGGTTATCTTTTAACACCTTGGATATTTTCTTTGGAAATATTTTTGATGTACAAAAACGTCTTTTCTATAGATTTATTATATGTATTGATGATATCTTGCACATTAAATATTTGTAGGCAAGTTCCTGTATCTCATGTACGGAGCCGTTTGGACTGTCCTTCAACTTCCCACTTTAGGTGTAACAGTTCGACATTTTTTTTTAAAATGAAATATTACTGTTGTCGATCTTACTGCCTAGCATTTTACCAACTATATTATTGTCGGCTTCTAGTCTAATGCAGCTGAACACCAGTATCTTACAAGGAATGACTCCCTATCTGCCTTGCAAAACCCAGTAACTGGGTAACACGATACCCCTTGGCAAGACTGGAGAACTTGAAAGTTGGACAACAGCTGAATGTTATTCAGTTCCTAAAAGAATCGTGAAACGCCTTCTCATAACAATAAACTTTTCGAAGTCTTTTACTGTTTTACAGGTTTTGTGGAACAGTTCACAGATAAATCTCTCATTTATTACGTTTGGGACTTGGTTATATTCTTTATTGTAGAACATTTCGCGCAAATAAACAGTAAACAAAGACATAAAGCTACCAATGGTATTGTTGTATTAAAACTTGTTAGTCTCAAATGTGACTGTAGTACTAACACCACCTTGCTAATTACCTAATATTTATGAAATTTCTTGTAATAATCAGCTGTAACTATCGAACTGATGTCCTGATTCAAAAGAAGTATTATATTTTAATCTATACTTTATATTATAAAGCGGATAGATTTGTATTTTTGTATGTAACGAATAAACTTATAAACTACTGGACCGATTTCAAAAATTCTTTCTCCGTTGCGAAGCTTCACTATCCCCGGGTGACATAGGCTACTTTTTATCCCTGTATTCCCACGGGAACGGGAACTAAGCGGGTGAAATCGCGAGGCGTCTACTACTGTAATCTATTCCTTACTTTTTGACTTTTTGGAAGTTGTTATCGAAGACAAAATGTCACTTTGTCTATAAGAGTCCCTTCTCAACAATTCCTCAAAAACAAATGACCATCTAAAATTATTCACTAATCATGATCATCTCTTTGTCCTCAGCCGGAGTGAGTCGGCTCTGAACAGCCCAACGGAGCCTGACGTATCGCTTGCGGCATCCCTCACCGACCCTCTGGAGGCGCACACCTTGGACGAAGCCAGGAGGAGCATCAGGTAACATATAATTAATAAGTTGATGGAGTTTTGAAGCAGGCTGCTATCGTTGCAAATTGGTCAAAGAAAATCTCAACAGTGGTCTTCTCAATGGCTGAATAGAGATGCTAATCGAGCCATAGGTAACCTTATTTTAACTTTGTGGTTGTCAGGATTTGATCCGTGAAGGCAGTCCGTTTAAATCGTTAACTTAATTTAGAACTTTTATTTTATTTATTTACATCTGTTGATTTGTCTTTACAGATCTTAAATTAAGACCGATTCTATAATAATAGGATAGCCAGCTTAAGGTTCTAAATTCTTTCCGTTATCTAACCAATCCAGCATTCGAAAATAAAAATAAAAGGATCACAAAAAATAAAGGTCACAAATAGATTGAGTTGTCTAACTCACATAAGTAAGACCTTGACTCCTAACAGTGTCTTGCGAAAGTTACCGCGAAAATAAGTTAGAAACAATATTACTTATCGATACGGTCGAATTGCTGGAGAGCACACGACTCGAATAAGACGTGGCGATGAAATCGCTGGAGGGAATGTGCCGCGATAAAATGGTTCTGTGGAGGGTAGTGTAGGTATTGACACCTTAATAGATATTACAGGTTGATACGATGTAACAGTTGGTTTTATAGAATTTTAGGCGATGGTTCTTTTTTATTATACTGGCAGATACTTGATGCATCTCTTGAGACTTATAGAATCACGAGTCTAACATACTCATTTTCTTCTGTTACAGAGATCTTCGAATGAAGTATCGTGCTCAGGCTCACCAGCTCCTAACATGGCGTCGTGCTCACAGAACTCAAGAGGAACTGGTCACTCGTCTTCAGAAGGAGAAGGCGGAACAGCTCAAATCCCTCTCCAGCCAGCTTCTTCTCTTCGAGTCGCGCCTCGTACGCAAACAGAAAGAAATCAGCAGCATGGTCGCTGTACGAGAAACCATCATCATGAAACAACAGAAAGTTATAGAATCGCTCCAAGCCAAGCTACTCGATAATGGTATCGAATCCCAAAACATCCCAGACTTCAGGGACATGCTCCAAGATTCCCACATCACGGGCGACTTCGATTCACTCAATGATTCAGATTCTGCTGTCATCATGGAGGACGTAGACTTCGACAGCAGTAACACCCCCAATGTGCCAAGATTCAGGTCGACGAATCCCGACAGCGTTACCATTGTCCGGTCGATATCCGATGCCATAGACCCCAACCTAAAATATAACGTCGTGAGGCGGTCGAATGGCTTCCTCCGAAGACCAGAGATCCTGGAAACTGTGTACAGCGTTGAAGAAGAAGTCGATGGAGACTCTACTAAAGGTCTCAGTGCGCAGAACAGCACAGAGAAAGAACTGAACGATGCCAACAAAACTGATGAAGAGAAGTACAAGGAGACAAGCCTCCTCGCTCAAAGGCGGGATAACTTTCGAATGAGGAGCGTAGTCCTTACCGCGGAGGTCAAGAGCATAGACAATGATAAGGAGCTAAAACCCAAGAACGGTAAAGAGATGTGGTCGTATACCTATGTACCAAAGAGAATGACTCCGTCAAACGAATCTGATGATGAGGGCACGTCGAATGCTGAGAGTGACGAGGAGCCAGAGCCGAAGTCAACCCACGTGGTGACCTACAATAGAGTTATGTCCAATCACCGGAACGTAACCAAGCCCAAGGACGTGAAGTACAAAAGAATAAACAAGGCGAAGTCCAAAAGCTTGGAGGAGTTACGAGGGAGACTAAAGAACTGGGTAGAGAAGGGAAACAAGTTGTCCAACATACCTTTAGAACACGCGCAAAGTTACGCCTAAACTTAAAGTTCCTTTTAAATAAGTGTTGAATTCTGCGTGAGTCGCTTCTCAAGTTAACGGGGATTTACTGTATTTACATCACAGATTAAGTATCACAATTAATGGTAGTATCCAAGTACCTTTTAAAATAAGGGTTGTAACCAGCTTTACGACGGAGGCAAATCTATTGAAAATATTCTTGATACTCAAACTATTGTAAATAGATATTTCTTGTATGTTAAATAGATATTGTGGAACATTAAATTAGGGTAAGTTAGTTTGTTTGTTTTCAAGTTTTCTATTGTTTATGAACCGAGTGTCTAACACTAAGGCTTTTAAAGATTTAACAAAGGAAATATAAACGTTTTTACATTATTACATAGAAGTGATTGTTATACTGAATGAATACGTTTTTGTGTATACTGTGTACTCTCTTGTATTTCAATTATTGGCCTAGAGAATATATTATCAAAATAGATACTTCATATAAAACATATTTACAATTTTTGAGCTTATAAATGGACAGTGTAATTTCAATGTTTAAAGTATTTTTTAATAATAGAAACCATTTTTCATTCCATTTGCGTACCCTCGGGTTTTGTCAAAAAAATAGGCAAGCATTCATTCTAAAAAATTAAAATATTCATTTTTATAGTACAAATAGTTTTTCAAGTAGTGTTCCATAAACAATAGAAAACTAAGAATATATATATATATATATTTTCGCGCGCACGACTGATTTTAAGTATTTCATTTTAAAATATATAAAAATTTGTATAAAAAAAGCTTGTTCGGAATTGAAAATTTCCTGTGATTTAGTGATTGTCTCGTCAAATCGTTTTCGCCAATTCGTTGTTACGTAAGGTAATAAACAATATAAACCGGAATAATAATAATTATTCTGGCGATTTATAATAATTTAGATATTTATTGTCTCGGTGCCAATTATTAAAATAATTTTTCTCTTGATAATAAATAGTTAATATTTTTTTCGTATACAAGCTGGTCGCTTATATTTTTACATCTTACAGAGGTTTATTTTTTATATTTATTATTATCTTAATAAATTCTACTTATGACATCTAAATATATACCTTTTCAGATATTCACTACACAAAAATCAATAATGAAAATCAACCCACTTGTAATATTTTACAAAATGTTACTCATAAAATATTTTAATCAAACCAATCTCTAAAACTAATTAATCCTATCAAAGAGGTTTCAAATTTATCAAACTAATAAACCAAATTAAAGTCCAATATTTAAGAAACATGACCTCAGCTTAACTTAAAGCTAATATAAGAATATACTTTATTTTCTCTCCAAACCAAATTAATTTAAACTCTCTTAAATAAAGTAACAAAGCTTACGAAAACTCTTTTAGGCAACGTTACACTAATTGGTAGTACTAAGTAAATGCATGTGCCGTAAAAGCACGTGCTAATTTAGCTCTAGTAATTAGTAGATACGAATGCACGTGCCCATTTAGCCTTTCGTTCATCCGAACACGTGTTTTAGTTGCTTTCACGTAATTATACAACGTGTTTTGTTGAATAAATTGTTGGAAACTTTTAATGATCTTTGCTGAATATATTATTATTTTTTTCAAACGATTTTCGGGAGTTGCTGACATATCTGAAAATGTGCTGACAACAATAATTTGTGTCTTTGGTTGATACCTAAATAAAATGCCTGGAAAAATAGGAAGGTGAAAATAAGGTTGTATTTGGTCAATGAGCTTTAGAACTGTAATCGACGGTAATAGTGACAGTTAAAGAATAAATAGAGTTTTTAAAATCACAGATTAACAAAATATCAAAATCGCGTTTTGGAGTGATTCAATTTAAAAAACTTATAAAAACAAGTTGTATCTTAATCAAGACCAATTCTTTTTAAACATTGACTAAAATGATTGCAATGAAAAATCGTTATACCACCAAGATTACTTTTTAAATGATTATCAATCAATGATAATACGATTTTAATGCTTATTAGCCAGCCAATCAAAGCATTGTATCCCACGTGCATCGCCAAGCGAGCATACACTACAGGTTCAATAACCGACCAGCTTGTATACATCCTACATATCACTTCCCGCTGTAATATGGACGATAGCTTTGGAAATATATTTTAATATAATAACTGTGTACACCGCATTCCTAATAATAGTCAAACACTGATATTGAATTGAAAATAAATATATCAATAAACAATTTTTTATTTGTTTTATTAAAATAGTCACACGCTCACCCCCTGAAACAGCTCAGTCTTCTTCAACAAACCATTCAGCGTTGGAAGACCTCCCTCTAGGTGGAGCGACGACCCGCAGCATTATCGCGTAATGAATTTGGCAAGCAAAGTAATGTATGCTGTGTTGTATGTGTAATGTGTGTGTGTGTGTGTGTGTGTGTGTAAGTAATGTGTGTGTGTGTGTTTGTAATGTTTGTATGTCGTTTTGTGGCAATTAAATATTTTTTCTTTCTTTTCTTTCAAAGAGTATGCAAAATTGACCAATTACGAGTACATGCGAGATGAAAAACACGACGTGGATTTCCGTCTATGTGGTTGGTCGATTTTTCATATTGCACGCTTGGAGGAGGCCTATGGCCAACAGTGGACGTCTTTCGCCTTAAATGATAATGAATATTCTGTGAACATCTCACCGCTAAAACTTATAGAATAGAATAGAAAACATTTATTCGACATAGACACAACACGACAACAAAAATCACAAAGTAACAGAGAAGAACAGTAAAAAAGAAAGTACAAACAAGATTTAATAATTATTGCGCTGGGCGTGCCCATACTGAAAGGGTTACCAACTCATGTAGAGTAAGCTGTTAATTTACCTAAGTTTTCATGATGACATTAACTGAAAAGTTATTGCAATGAAAGCAAACGGTAAAGTAGTTAAATATCTACATCATCTATTCTTCGCAACCAGCTTGGATTGACAAGATAAATTCAACGATATTGTAGAAATCCAACTAGTAGTTTGTATGATACACCTGAAAAACATAACCCTTCCTGGCAGTGTGGTAAAAACAACGATTGGTTTCTTAATATCTCAACGCTCACTCACTATAAAAGGTCTACTTAATATATCAACTAAATAAAGTAAACTGTTCCATACAATGTACAAAAATCAGAAGGTAAACGAATATTTATTGTAAACGTAAGCTTTAACGATCGCCTCAATATCGGGCGCAGTAAGTTACCTCAGGTTTACGACCCACTCTCTGTACCCTCTTGTGCAGTAAAATAGCTAAATGTTTAGTAACTCACGTTTTATGCCATGATTTTGCAGGTATTGGTCAATATCTTTTTAGAATCAGAGAATTCTTTATTCTTATCGTGAGCCTAAAGACTATCACGAGATCAACCCCTTACGAAAACTTTATCTTTCGAAAATGTATATCTATACAGAGGAAAGATTTGTGTTTTGTATGTAACGAATAAACTTAAAAATTACTGGACCGATTTCAAAAATTCTATCACCTATGGATAGCTACATTATTCCGGAGTAAAAAAATTAGAGATCCTTATGAAAATTGCAATAATGTTATCCAAAGTAGCATCATTTTGCCAATAAAATTCATTAGGTGGGTAGCTACGTTGGTAGGGTAGGTAGGTGTAAGGAAGGTAGGTAGCCAGTTGACGGAAGCGAAGCAGCGGGGGTCAGCTAGTCGCTGATATAATGACACTTTACCTAGACTTCTACGAGCCTCTGGTCCTCTTTCTAGATATTTGTTAACATCAAGCAGAGGTCCTGGACAAGTGTTAATCTACCAACGGAAGCGTGGCGTTAGCGATTGGAAAAATGTCAAGAGAATGTCAAGGACTATCGAAATGTCCAGTGATCAAGCCCTTACATTTTGGCATTTCGATCATCGACATCACTGACATTGAATGCCACTTGTCTAGAGCCTCTTGTCTGGACTTCTAGAATCTCTGGTTCTCTTTCTGGTTCTTTGTTTGCATCAATAGATCCACGCAGCTGAAAATCTATCAACAATTGCTTACTTAATATATATTATTTTTTATAATATTATAAAGAGGAAAGATGTTTTTATTTGTTTGTTTGTACCGAATAGGCTCTGAAACTACTTGAATGATTATAAAAATTCTTTTACCTATGGCAAGCTACATTATGCCGGAATAACATAGGCTAAAATGTATTTAAAAAAAAATGTGCCTTATGAAAATTGCAATAATGTAACCCAAGGTAGATAGGTAGGGTAGATAAGTAGGTAGGGCAGCGTAGGTAGATAGGTTTATAGGTAGGGCAGGTGAGTAGGTAGGTTGGTAAGGAGCGAAGCCGCGGGGGTCAGCTAGTTCATTAATAATAAGCATTTGGTATAAGTAACTGCCACGTTAATCTAGTGATTGCCAGCACTACTGGCTGAGCATATGCAGTCCTGGGTTCGATTCGGCACAGTATTATTGGGACTTACCATAGTAACAGCTCGGAGTGAGGCTTTGTGCCTGGCTGTGCGAGAATTTAACGCCTTCTATTACTGGGACCTAAACACAAGTGGCGGAACGTGGTAGTACTGTAACAGTTCGCCCACATTTATCCAGTTCGCCACCTCTGCGTGATCCTATCTGATACAGGTCTGATGTCAATCTATCAATCTGCCTGGCCTTTTCCCAACTATGTTGGGGTCAGCTTCCAGTCTAACCGGATTCAGCTGAGAACCAGTGTTTTACATGGAGCGACTGCCTACCTGACCTCCACAAACCAGTAACTGGGTAACACGGTACCCCTTGGCAAGACTGGTGTCAGATCTCAAGCTTCTGACTACTCGTAACGACTGTCAAAGATCTTCAAATGACAGCCGGGACCAACGGCTTAACGTGCTTTCCGAGGCACGGGAGAAACTCGGTAAGTTGAAATGGTCACCCATCCACGGACCGACCTCGTCAAGCGTAGCTTAACCTTGAAGAACGACCCGTGCGGCTGTTATTATTAAGCCACGAGCTCCTGCTGTGATACAGGTGTGATGTATAGGTGTAAAAACAATGTTCTGTAAACGTCGTACTTGCAAATACTGAAAAACAAGTTGGAGACACCGCAAGATGTAAATATCACACCGCAAGTGTGCAAACTATAGGTAAACATTTAAACAACAAAATGGCCGAAAGCCAAAATTTGTTCCACACTAGGAATTTCTCCTATATCTTGAGTGCCCATGGACACCCCTTGCTTGCTTGGGTTCCCGCTGATCTTTTGCAGGAGCAGCAATAACGGCAGCAGAGTAAGCACGTCCTGGTGTTGACGTGCTGTTATTTGTCGGCGCCCCAACGATGGGAGACGCGGGGAGGGCGGTGCGCGCTTTTACATCGCTTGCAGTGACGGCGGCCGGCGACC
Source organism: Orthosia cruda (assembly GCA_964057195.1). Lineage (NCBI taxonomy): Eukaryota > Metazoa > Arthropoda > Insecta > Lepidoptera > Noctuidae > Orthosia > Orthosia cruda. The sequence continues at coordinate 4,950,605 of OZ059825.1, forward strand.
AGTCAAATTTTGCTGACTCGAAACTCAGCTGCGATGCATTGAACGCACCGTGACGTGTGTTGTCGTTGTCAGCTGGCTCGTGTGACCTACATACCGTGTTGCGTAAATCTGCCGCCTCGGTACGTAGAGCACTGATGGTAGATTGAGATACTTCCAACTTTAACTGCAATTCGACCAGGCTTGACCTGAGGGTTGTGATGTCCCGCAGTACCCTAGTGACGTCGACGTGGTCACTGCTTCATTACTAGGCTTTTGCGTATGTACTCTTACCTACCTACGAATATATTGACGAATCAATATATAGGCTACTTAAATCGCTGCTATTTGCAACAGCTAGCTGTCTGAATTGTAATAGTACTCGTACATTATGGTACAAGTGTGTAATGTTGGTGATTACCGCTGAGGCGCCATTGAGTCGAGTCTTAAGAGAGCCGAGGACGTTAATCATCATTACACACGTGTATCATACGACGTTTTTCAACACACTTGTGAAGAAAATAATACAAAAAAAAACATTTTCATCAGTGAAAACGAGTTGTGTAAAATTTTCGCAATGGCGGGCTAAATTAATCAGTTTTCCTATGCGCGCGCATCTAACAATGGCGATCGGCCATAGACTAAAAGAATGAGGTTTCTTTTTTTTTTGGCTTTTCGCGGATAGCGTTTTAGCCACGTACAAAATAGGGAATTTTAAGTTTTTTTTTTTAACAGGGAACAACAAAAGTTATATTTGAGTGAAAGTTTTATTTATTAAACACGTACAAATTGAAATTATCTATTTAAATACGAAGATGCATATAATGAGCAAGCATAGGTAGCAATTTATTTGTATATTGAGCACGATCATTTTTGTATCTAAACTTTTTTAAGAACAAATTGCTTTGTTCTTAAAAAAGTCAACCAATAAATTTTAAAAAAACTCTATAACTCACTTGTGAATAGTAGTAATGAAAAAGTCACAGTTTGATTACAGGTGTCATTATGTGCCTAATTGCGGTGACATTAGAGCCACTTTATGAGCAAGTGAGTTGAAAAACATTTTATTGACTCCTTTGAAACCTGAATCACAGCAGTCTTCATTCTCAATATTATGAACGAATCAATTTAAGAGAGATACTAATTCCAGAGTCATTTTATCAGAGAAGCCAAACCTTTTGTAAAGAAGTTAAATATTGAACAAACTTGAATAAGAAACCGCGGTAAACTTTGTGCGTCGGTTTGAAAAGAAACAAAAGAATACTTTTGTTAGCTGAAGTAAAAAAAAAACTTTTTAACAAAAAATCAAACCGACTTCCTGAACAAAAAACTACAAACCAAAAAATAACTTTCTTTTCCGAAGTCGGTGTCTTTGTACCCATTTTTTTTCAGTTTTTCGACACCGACTTCGGAAAAGAAAGTTATTTTTTGGTTTGTAGTTTTTTGTTCAGGAAGTCGGTTTGATTTTTTGTTAAAAAGTTTTTTTATTTTTCTCTTTTTAGTTTTGGTAGGTATATCCAATTAACATGATAATCATTTATGGCCAAAGTACATCTCATGACGATTCCAATAAGCCCAAGCACGACTAGGATACATTGTTTTATTTCAGAGTTCCAGTGCCTACCTTCCGGCTTCATCATCAGAACAGTTCAATGGTACCATTTTCATCAGTACCATTCATTTATAAGTATTTGCTTAATCATAGTCGGTTAACTATTCGAGATATTTTATACCCGTGACATACTTAGCATTAAGGAGTTTCAGTGGCCATCTGTGGTCTTCTTCATCAGTTCCACTTCACCAAATTATACTTTCTGAGTGCAAGTGATTGGATTGTTGGTGAAAATACCAAAATCACTATATAAATGCCTATAATATTTGAGGAGTTCCCTCGATTTCTCTAGGATCCCATCATCAGATCCTGACCTGATGACTATGGGACCAACTAGGAAGTATACCCTTCAAAACAAAAGAAGATTTTTTGAAATCGGTCCAGGCGTCTTTGAGTAATCGGGGAACATACATAAAAAAAAAAAAAAAAAAAAGATTCCGACGAATTGAGAACCTCCTCCTTTTTTTGAAGTCGGTTAAAAAGGGGCTTAAGTCAATATTTTATGTGGAAGAAGTTGCTGGTTTTCTGATTACCCTGAATAACTCTATGTAAAAGTCATTTTATGTTCCTGTATTCAAATTCCAGATTACTTAACTTAAGCACAGGGTCCCAGCGCTAACAAAGAAAATTAGGTTCAAATAAATGTCACTAGATGGCGCGATATGTATCGATTTGTTATTAAATTGTGTGAAAAAATAATTTTCTAGAATTGATCTTATAAATTGTATGTTCTTTTTGCACAAAATTATGGGAAATTGACCTCTTAATTCATATTTCTGAGATTATTTGAACGTATCATTTAAAATTGATTCAAATAGATGGCGTGGTTTTAAATGTATGATGCATGCCACAAGATTTCTTAAATTTGTATTGCCACACATTTTGGTACAATGAAATAGTAAAAACATGCAAAAAATACTATAAAACAAATCGATTCGATTTTATTTAATGAAAAATATAGTCAGGGACCGAAAAAACTCTTCTACTTGCAAGTCGCTGCTAACACCATCTATAGCCGTGGAATGGAACCGAACGCGAACGAAGTACCTACTTAATAATCAGACGAAAAACGTCGGTATGGTTTCTTTCATTACACTATTCTTAATTTAAATTTATTGAAAATTATTTTTACTTTTTGGTTTGTTTTTCTGTTTGACCAATGACATTCTAGTACTATTATTCACTTTAGTTTTTGAGCGCGAGTCATTACTGCCTGCATACAGACACTCATCCATTTCTTTTAGTTCTGTTAAAGTAATATTTATTCTAGTTAATTCATCCGCAAAGCAGTTCTCACTCCCTTTTACTTATTATATTTCGTAATCGTATTCTTCTAGAGCTAGTCTAAATTTAAAGAGTCTGCTAGATGGGTCTTTTAAATTAAATAAGTATACAAGAGGTTTATGGCCGTTCAGTGTTTAAATGTACGTATAAATAGATACCACTCACAAAACACACACATACAACATACTTTATCTACTTCGGTTTCGTTATATTCGAATTATAAAATTGACAGCGGTTTCATTATGATACCCATAACGACATCGGGTTGCATTATGCGAATCGTCATAAATTCTAAAACACAAGCAAAGACATTCTGAACATACAGCCAGGTCCCTATAATATTACTTCGAAATCGAGATAATGTAAATGATGTTTTTAAAAATGGAACAAGTTTAGAATAAAAGTATCGTATACTATTTGGCTGTTGCGGCTACAAGATCTTTGCCTTATACCTAATAAAGACTAAATAAAAAAATACAATAAAAAGTGGACGCGGGAAAAAAATTCTGAGTGAAATTTTATTCCAAATTTTATTAAAAGTGTCTTCAACATCAAGTGATATTGAAAATACACCACCAGATATAACAGATACGGCAGTGGCGGCTACAAATATCTTAATACAAGAAAAATCAAGACATGTATATGAGAAATGAAATTCACAATTTTCAATGAAAACACACTACCTAAAATACTTATTTGTCTATATCTGTGTTTTATTCCTTCCTTCGTAGATAAAATCTTGTATGCAACTGTACGTTATTGGTCTTTTAATAACTCGTGCCCACCTATATATATGAAAAATGGCACTCGTATTAAAAGACCGTCCATAACGTAACAGTTGCATAAATAGCTATAATAAGTACGTATGTTTTATTTTATAACACGTGAACAAAGAAGGGGCAGAAGATTTCACGAGTGATTTCAGAGTGAAACACCGAAGATTTTTTTCATGACAAGAGGCATAACTTAACCAGCTTATAAGTAATGTTCCCACTGCTGTGACAGGCCTCATCTCTGTGTGGGAATGGGCCGTAAACCACCACGCGGGCCCAGTGCGGGTTGGTCGACAACACATTTCTTCGAATTTTTGGTTCTAGGGCCATACCGGTTTCCTCACGATGTTTTCCGTTTTGAGAGGACCAACCGGTGCCAGATAAATTTGTCTTTTAATTCTTTATCGAAAGATTTGCCTGACTATATTGATCTTTATTGACCATTAATTATTAGATATAACTAAGTATCCTTCCTACACATAAAACGAACTTTGTTAAATTATAAATCTACGTATACTTGCAGCTTATTAGCTGAAAGTTTTAAACCTCATTCAAAAGCCTGCGTAGGTCGTAAGCTTCTCTGAAATTGTCTTCGTCTTGAAAGTCTCTGTTTGAAGAATATTGGGAGCTCTTGGTCACTGCCTTTGTATAAAATAAAGATATTGGATAATACCTATTAAATATTATAAAAAATATTATTAAAATTATATGTAGACTCCTTGGTGGTGATACGATTAGCAAACTAAATTGATTTTCTAGGGAGAAATGCCTAAACCATGAAAGATGCTGGTAACATAAATAAAAGAAAGAAAAGAAAAATATATTTATTTGTGACCCGCACAGGATACACGAAAAATATGCATAAATTTAAACAATAATAAAAAATTAAAATTAAAACCCCGTGCGAGACCAAAAAGGCTCCTATCTCAGCATGTGCAGCGATATCCAAAAAAAAAATAACGCCGCGCTGATATTCTGACAGGACCCACTGTTGATGCCACGGACACACTTACGGAAACGGAAAATACTTAAATAATAAAATAATATATAAATAACAAACAAAATAGAATAAACACAGAAGGTGTGTTTATTCTATTTTGTTTGTTATTTACATAACAATATGTAGTAAGAAAATAAGCTTCTATAAATCCATATTTCAATTAAATCGTTGAAAGTAATTTGTCTGCATCCCTAACACCCAATCAAGACAACAAAACCACATTGTTCAAGACACTCCTACAAAAAGAAAACAAATGAATTCATTTATCAACAAAAGAAAAATCTAAGTAAACAAAATGTACAAATTGAATCAACATTCAGCGAGCTCGTCTCACGAAGCGCGACTGTACCTAATCATGTCCGGTGGGGTGATTGAGGCACCCCTACCAACTACCCCTTGATACCCCCGAATACACCGTAGTACTGCCAAGTAGGTACCTCATGGTCGGTGGCGTGATTGAGGTACGCCTGCCGCCAAGTACCCCCGAGTACCCCTTAGTACCCGTAACAGAATTACTTTGGCTGAATATCTAGAATTCTTCGCTTCGGCTCAAAAGCGTTGATTGGACCTTTGTTGTCAATAGGACTTTTAGCAAATATTTTTTGGCATGGACTTTAGATTGAGAATTGTAGTTTTTATTGGTATTGGAGAACATTTCATGAAACCGATACTTTTTTTAGGGTTCCGTACCTCGAAAGGAATAAATGGAACCCTTATAGGATCACTTTTTTGTCCGTCTGTCTAGACAGACAGTCGGACAAAAAAGTGATCCATGAGAAAAACCTTGAGAGTGAACCTTGAGAAAAAGGGTCTTGACAGATAGACGTCTGTCAAGACCCTTTTTCTCAAGGCTTCAAGCTGAAATTTATATCAAATACTTAGGTCTACTGTCCCTTAAAGCTGTAAAAAAATCAAAGTTCTAAGCCAACGCAATCAAAAGATACAGCCATTTATGCCGCAAATTTTTGACACTCGCAAGGGAATCAAAACCTACAGGGTACTTCCCGTGAACTCAGAATCTTGAAATATGGTACGAAGCAACGTCTTATAGCAAAGATAAAGGAAAAATTGCAAAAACCGTAAATTTTTAGTTACAACATATAATAAAATAATTTTAATAATTATAAACTTACTACCCCTTTCCTCATGAACGCGTAGAGGTTTAAATTGAAATTCATATCAAATACTCAGGTCTATAATACCTTTAAGCCGAGGTTTGTACGGTACCCTCGGTGCGCGATTCCGAGTCGCACTTGGCCGGTTTTTTTATTTTTTTTATTAACAGTCTTCTGAATGTATAGGTAGATTTAAAATTACTATTGCTATAGATAGGTAGATTTAAAATTACTATTGCTATAACGCAGAGACTCAGTGAAACGAATTAATTTCCTAAAATCAAATTCTTCATTGATCTTTTCTATAGCTTACCTCGAAATATCTAGTCCTTTATTTTAAGTGGCTATTGTTAATTTTAATTAAAATGAATAATGGCCTTTATAGAAAAGCGTTGAAAATTCTTCAAGAATAAAATAGAACGAGTAAGGTATTAGTAAAAGTAATTTTAACGTAAATTACAATTAAGTGCCTCATATTTCTTAAGGGTTTACACTAATGAATCCTCTGAAAACGAAAATGAAAACAAAAATATGATGAATACGATAAAGCAAAGAAGAATAGTGGTTTTAATGTTAATATCAAAACTAAGTTGGCCAAGGCATTATTGTTAGCATACTTATATACTTAAGACGTCGACAGTCGCCAACAACCTTGAGGGAACAAAACTTGTTTCACACCTGCACGACCTACAATTCATTAGTTTTTGTACTTTCCCTATTATACTATGACTTAAAAATAAAAAAACAAAAAAGTGAAAAATAACTTCAATTTCGGAAGTCGGTGTTCTTGTTTTATTTTCTTCGTTTTTTGACACCGACTTCCGAAATTGAAGTTATTTTTCACTTTTTTGTTTTTTTATTCGGAAGTCGGTTGTATTTTTTGTAAAAAGTTTTTTTATTTTTCTCTTTTTAGTTGTGCTACTCAATTTATATAGGCTAGGTACCAATAATGCCCAAAGTGAAACCAGAATAGATTTACCCGATAACATGAAACTTAAACAAATTCGGTCGAATAAGGTTATACCAACGTGAACTGTTTACACCTGCGTACCCCTTTAGAGCGTACTAGTGTGATGTTATGTTATGAAATGGTGTAAACAATAAACATAAATGCAATTGCAGCTATCCCGAGTGATTTGCCGTCATTTATTGAAGAGTTCTGATGTGTATCTCCGAAGTTCTTTATCAGATCTTGATGAAAATTAAATGGGACCACATGACAAACACCAGCTTTCAAATAAAAAAAGAATCATCAAAATCGGTTCACCCAGTAACAAGTTCTGAGGTAACAAACATAAAAAAAAAAAAAAATACAGTCGAATTGAGAACCTCCTGCTTTTTTTGAAGTCGGTTAAAAAAAAGCTTTAGATCATCATCATTTCATTAAAATACGCCCGGCAATTTTGGTGCGATTGCCTTTTTTTGTCCATGTTAGACATAAGTTTACAATTACACGGATAAAACTCAAAATTTTCTTAGATCAAATTATTACGAAAATGGTATAATATAACATATATTATTCCCAAAAAAATCACGTCTAGCTGTTTAGACGTGATTCTCATTTTAAAATCAGCTACTGAATGGTATCTGCGCCTTAATATAAAATCACGACGTATATATTCTCGGAATTATCACCTAAATTTCACCAGTTATGTATAACCGGTTGAATGCAGTAATCACCGAAACGGTTTAAAAGAAATTGTGTCTCGCGTGGATCTACGTTTCGGGCACTTAAGCTTAAGTCCCATATAATGCCTATTGCCACCAAGAAGTGAGCCTATTGCCATCAAGTGCCAGCATCCAGCCCGGTGTCTGTTACTAAGAACCTAGGACAACGAGCGAGCAAGTCAAAATAAATCCTATTTCTAAGGACCAGCTTTTGGAATAGAGGTTTTGAAAAATGTCTCAGACAGATACACAAAAACATCAAACTGTTAACATTCCTCTTTTTCCGTCAGGGGTTAAAAATAAACAATAACCCCTTCATTTGTGTAAGTGTGGTGAATGTGGAGTTGTGAGTTTGTGTATTTGTTTGCGTATAGAGGAGAAACATAACGTAATATCACGTCTCCCCGAAGGATTGAGCTTAGTTGCACTTTTCAGCAGAGCATTGGTAGCCCAGTGGTAGCGCCCGCGTCTTACAAGTTGTAGGTCGCGGGTTCGAACCCAGGCAGGCGTTTTACTTTGAGTGAATTATTTCATCACCACTGCTCTCAAAATCGTGAGAAAACTGGCGTGTCGTTGTGTGGTCTTAGAACCAAACATTCGAAGGCATGCGACATCCACCAACCCGCACCGGGCCCGCGTGGTGGATAACGTCCCTTTCCCTCTCACACAGTGGAGGCCTGCACGCACAACCGAAGAAATAGGGGAGAATCCTATCTACCTACTTTTCATCTGGTAGTTTTAAGTCCCATGTGATATTGTCATTAGCGCCCGACCCGGCAATCGAACTCAGGACGTTTCGTTCTGAAGAGAGCTATGGTTTCGAATGACTTTGATAGATGTCAACTTGACGTAACACAAAGACCATAAACGTATTTCTCACAACTAGACTATGTACCAAAATTTTTTTTTAGCGTGTATTAAATCTATCATCTTACACCTAGGTTAGCTATTTCCTTATAAGCGGTAGCTAACCAAAAGCGGTCCTGGCGAGAGGGTTTCCGATGGTAGTGTGTCCTTGTCTGACCTATTGCTAGCTCAACTAATCATTGGGTTTGTTTGAAGTGGTAGAACATTTTATATGTTTCTTTTTATGTTATACCAAAATGAACAATTCATAGACTTTGACACTTATTTAAATATTTCTAGAAAAGTATATAAATATTTCTACAGTTCCGATATTTAATCAATTCGTTGTATTTAAAAAAAATATCATTAATACTGAGTAAGAGTAGTACTTTTAAATGTTTGGGCCTGGTAATACTAAACGTAGGGTGGTGGTTTGCGGATTTTTTGGCGGACTTTATTCGAGTGAAATTCAGCGGCTGTTAATATTATTTGCAAATTGATTCCTAGTGGAATACAATTGGTGTAGTTTTATTTCTCAACTGTCTACGCAACTGGAATATATGTGAAATCATAGAGATCCTTTGAGGTCAAAGCACCGTCAGAAGACAGCAGGGTCATCTAACGCCTCTCAGAGAGCTTATTGTTCCAATCTATATGATGGTATTGAAGAATGAAACTTGAAGAGACTTGGGATTTGAGGATTATTGATACTTACTACTGAACTTCAGATAACCCGATAGTACTCCATCGTAAACTGCTCAATTCCTCTTCGAGTTCGGTGATATTTTCGTCGGTCCGGAGTGTGCGCGTGTTGTACGTTGCCAGGTCCAGTCGTCGGTATTTGTTGGGGTAGCCGGATCTCGTCCGAAATTCTTAGCACCCCTTGCCATACTGTAATCTCGACCGCTACCGTAGTCGAGGGTACAGACTGCCGGGCAATAGGGGCTATGTTTTATTTGTGCTATTCATGGGGAGTGCATTGCAGGCGGATTGGCGATCGCAGTATGGTTGTTACAAATGCACAGAGAACGCTGCTGCCCATTCTCTGGTTTTTCCCTTAGTCGCCTCTTACGACACCCACGGGCAAACATGGGATGGTGAAATTCTTTACGCCCGACACCATACGGTTAGTGATGTAGATACCAAAAAAATATAAACACTTTTTTTTATTAACAATAAATTAGGTAGATTTATGTAGCGCAGTTAGGTAGCATCAACATATCTGAATACTTAAACTATCGTTTTTACAATCAGTTTGTCCCGTGTTCTGTTTGGTCATGGTCACCTCATTAGAAAGAGACACACTACCAAAGGGAGCCCTCTCGCTCGGACCGGTTTTTGCGCCATAGTGCACAGTCTAGTAGTAAGAAGTATAAGGTCTTTGGCAATAGTTTTTGGCGCGAACAAGGGGGGCATTAGACAAGGGATCGATTAAGAATATGGCGGGTTGGACAAATACAGTAAGAGTTATAACTAAAAACTACTGTGCTTAGTGGAATATCGTTTAAGTTATTCGCCAATACATAACGTGATTATTTACATTGTGAGCCTACATTCAAGCAAAGAAATTGATTTGTTTAGCCTAGCCCGAAAATAACCTATGCAAATAACGGCTTTGCCTGACAATTACACTGTCTTTCCTTCATAGCTTTATACATCAGAATAACACATAGGCTATAATTTATAAAGATATTGGGAGAAACACTAATACCACGCGGGCGGAACCGTGGGCGGCAGCTAGTTTAAACCATACTATAAGTTAGTATAGTCACGGGGTCTCATTGCTAATAAAGAAAATTTGGTTCAAATAAATCTCACTAGATGGCGCGACATGTACACACAATTCAATAGAATTTTGAAAAATTATCATTTTCTGGAATTTAACATAAAAATTGTATGTTCTTGTTTAATCGACTCTCCTAAGTACAAAATTATGGAATATTGGGCTCTTAATTCACATTTAAAAGATTATTTGAACGTATCATTTAAAATTGATGCCAATAGATGGCGCATTTTTAAATTTCTGTGGCATTCCACACGATTATTAAAATTTGCATTGTAACACATTTTGGTGCAAAAAAACTTTAAAAACGTGCAAAAAAATACTATATAACGAACCTTCATTGTATTTAAAGAAAAAAATATTCTCGAACCTAGTAAACCCTTTTACTTGCAAGTCGCTGCTAACACCATCTATTGCCGTGAAACGGGATCGAACGCGATTGATGTACTTACAAAAATAACAAGATTAATCAGATGAAAAACGCCAGTTACGTCGGCACGGTTTCTTTGTATGGGATGAGGCATCTGTATGCTAGTATTATATTATCTGTGGTATAGTTTAGTTTAATATAATAATTTAAGTATGGACAGATTATTTTATGCAACACTAAAATTGAATTTCGTCTCTAAAATCTGATTTCCCGGGAGGTGACATCGGTTGGTAACTACGAATATATCGCTGACAATTCTAATTGGTATCGGTACCGGGACCCGAATACCGCAACGGTGACGATTATTTGATTATGAAAATAACTTGAAACTGCAACCGAGGATTATTGGATTTTAGAGGGATTTAATTAAATCGTGATCAGATATTGGTTGGGCAAGAGAATCTGCTGTGATTGGTTGAATGAATTTTCAAGAGCCAATCACAGCAGATAACGCGTGCTTGACAATTTGTCACATTAATTCTGCGATAATTTAGAGGTGAGAAACTCAGCCAAAGTGCAATTTTTTTTTGGAAATCCTCAATAATCATTGAAAAGATAACAAAAATTCTAAAAATTCTGTTTATAGACTAGTTTTTTGTCAAAAAAATGCACGTTACCTTTATGATAGGCAACAGAAGCTAATTCACAGAAAAAAACTAATTAGCAAATAAATCTGCTGCAATTAATCAGAAAGATCAGTTCCATATTGGATATAGATTAAGTTGTACTCAGCATGTTGAAGTTTCTGGTATCTCATGCGGGCTGAATCGCTACAACTTTATTTGGTACTAGCTGTGCCTGCGGCTTCGCTCCTTTCAACTGTCTACCCTACCCTTCCTATCCTACCGATATTTTTCTACGTTCTTTCTTCCGAATCTTAACTCCGGCATTTAGAAAATGACGTCAAATGCACAACCACATCTATCGAATATGGAGTTCAACGGTCCCAGTATCTGAATTGCAAGTGGTGTGATATTTTACTTATTGAAACACTTTAAATTCATGTATCTTTTGATAGAGCGAACGTATTGCGTTGAAACAAAAACTGAATAATACTTCAAGTATGCACAATTTTTATCTATAAAAGTTATCTTATTGGATTCGTAAATTTTACAGACAAAGAGACAGTACATACATGCTGGCAATGGGTTCTGTAGGTTATCTTTTAACACCTTGGATATTTTCTTTGGAAATATTTGTGATGTACAAAAACGACTTTTCTATAGATTTATTATATGTATTGATGATACATTGCACATTATATATTTGTAGGCAAGTTCCTGTATCTCATGTACGGAGATGTTTGGACTGTCCTTCAACTTCCCACTTTAGGTGCAACAGCTCGACATTTTTTTTTTAAATGAAATATGAATAACTGTTGTCGATCTTACTGCCTAGCCTTTTTCCAACTATATTATTGTCGGCTTCTAGTCTAATGCAGCTGAACACTAGTATCTTACAAGGAACAACGGCCTTTTTGCCTTGCACTACCCAGTAATTGGGTAACATGATACCCCTTGGCAAGACTGGAGAACTTGAAAGTTTGAAAACTGCTGAATGTTATTCAGCTCCTAAGAGAATCGTGAAAAGTGTTCTCATAACAATAAACTTTTCGAAGTCTTTTACTGTTTTACAGGTTTTGTGGAACAGTTCACAGATAAATCTCTCATTTATTACGTTTGGGACTTGGTTATATTCTTTATTGTAGAACATTTCGCGCAAATAAACAGTAAACAAAGACATAAAGCTACCAATGGTATTGTTGTATTAAAACTTGTTAGTCTCAAATGTGACTGTAGTACTAACACCACCTTGCTAATTACCTAATATTTATGAAATTTCTTGTAATAATCAGCTGTAACTATCGAACTGATGTCCTGATTCAAAAGAAGTATTATATTTTAATCTATACTTTATATTATAAAGCGGGAAGATTTGTATTTTTGTATGTAACGAATAAACTTAAAAACTACTGGACCGATTTCAAAAATTCTTTCTCCGTTGCGAAGCTTCACTATCCCCGGGTGACATAGGCTACTTTTTATCCCTGTATTCCCACGGGAACGGGAACTAATCGGGTGAAATCGTGAGGCGTCTACTAATGTAATCTATTCCTTACTTTTTGACTTTTTGGAAGTTGTTATCGAAGACAAAATGTCACTTTGTCTATAAGAGTCCCTTCTCAACAATTCCTCAAAACAAATGCCCATCTACAATTATTCACTAATCATGATCATCTCTTTGTCCTCAGCCGGAGTGAGTCGGCTCTGAACAGCCCAACGGAGCCTGACGTATCGCTTGCGGCATCCCTCACCGACCCTCTGGAGGCGCACACCTTGGACGAAGCCAGGAGGAGCATCAGGTAACATATAATTAATAAGTTGATGGAGTTTTGAAGCAGGCTGCTATCGTTGAAAATTGGTCCTAGAAAATCTCAACAGTGGTCTTCTCAATGGCTGAATAGAGATGCTAATCGAGCCATAGGTAACCTTATTTATAACTTTGTGATTGTCAGGATTTGATCCGTGAAGGCAGTCCGTTTAAATCGTTAACTTAATTTAGAACTTTTATTTTATTTATTTACATAATTACTGTTGATTTGTCTTTACAGATCTTAAATTAAGACCGATTCTATAATAATAGGATAGCCAGCTTAAGGTTCTAAATTCGTTCCGTTATCTATACAATCCAGCATTCGAAAATAAAAATAAAGGATCACAAAAAATAAAGGTCACAAATAGATTGAGTTGTCTAACTCACATAAGTAAGACCTTGACTCCTAACAGTGTCTTGCGAAAGTTACCGCCAAAATAAGTTAGAAACAATATTACTTATCGATACGGTCGAATTGCTGGAGAGCACACGATTCGAATAAGACGTGGCGATGAAATCGCTGGAGGGTATGGGCCGCGATAAAATGGTTCTGTGGAGGGTAGTGTAGGTATTGGCACCTTAATAGATATTACAGGTTGATACGATGTAACAGTTGGTTTTATAGAATTTTAGGCGATGGTTCTTTTTTATTATACTGGCAGATACTTGATGCATCTCTTGAGACTTATAGAATCACAACTCTAACATACTCATTTTCTTCTGTTACAGAGATCTTCGAATGAAGTATCGTGCTCAGGCTCACCAGCTCCTAACATGGCGCCGTGCTCACAGAACTCAAGAGGAACTAGTCACTCGTCTTCAGAAGGAGAAGGCGGAACAGCTCAAATCCCTCTCCAGCCAGCTTCTTCTTTTCGAGTCGCGCCTCGTACGCAAACAGAAAGAAATCAGCAGCATGGTCGCTGTACGAGAAACCATCATCATGAAACAACAGAAAGTTATAGAATCGCTCCAAGCCAAGCTACTCGATAATGGTATCGAATCCCAAAACATCCCAGACTTCAGGGACATGCTCCAAGATTCCCACATCACGGGCGACTTCGATTCACTCAATGATTCAGATTCTGCTGTCATCATGGAGGACGTAGACTTCGACAGCAGTAACACCCCCAATGTGCCAAGATTCAGGTCGACGAATCCCGACAGCGTTACCATTGTCCGGTCGATATCCGATGCCATAGACCCCAACCTAAAATATAACGTCGTGAGGCGGTCGAATGGCTTCCTCCGAAGACCAGAGATCCTGGAAACTGTGTACAGCGTTGAAGAAGAAGTCGATGGAGACTCCACTAAAGGTCTCAGTGCGCAGAACAGCACAGAGAAAGAACTGAACGATGCCAACAAAACTGATGAAGAGAAGTACAAGGAGACAAGCCTCCTCGCTCAAAGGCGGGATAACTTTCGAATGAGGAGCGTAGTCCTTACCGCGGAGGTCAAGAGCATAGACAACGATAAGGAGCTAAAACCGAAGAACGGTAAAGAGATGTGGTCGTATACCTATGTGCCAAAGAGGATGACTCCGTCAAACGAATCTGATGATGAGGGCACGTCGAATGCTGAGAGTGACGAGGAGCCAGAGCCGAAGTCAACCCACGTGGTGACCTACAATAGAGTTATGTCCAACCACCGGAACGTAACCAAGCCCAAGGACGTGAAGTACAAAAGGATAAACAAGGCGAAGTCCAAAAGCTTGGAGGAGTTACGAGGGAGACTAAAGAACTGGGTAGAGAAGGGAAACAAGTTGTCCAACATACCTTTAGAACACGCGCAAAGTTACGCCTAAACTTAAAGTTCCTTTTAAATAAGTGTTGAATTCTGCGTGAGTCGCTTCTCAAGTTAACGGGGATTTACTGTACCTACATCACAGATTAAGAATCACAATTAATGGTAGTATCCAAGTACCTTTTAAAATAAGGGTTGTAACCAGCTTTACGACGGAGGCAAATCTATTGAAAATATTCTTGATACTCAAACTATTGTAAATAGATATTTCTTGTATGTTAAATAGATATTGTGGAACATTAAATTAGGGTAAGTTAGTTTGTTTGTTTTCAAGTTTTCTATTGTTTATGAACCGAGTGTCTAACACTAAGGCTTTTAAAGATTTAACAAAGGAAATATAAACGTTTTTACATTATTACATAGAAGTGATTGTTATACTGAATGAATACGTTTTTGTGTATACTGTGTACTCTCTTGTATCTCAATTATTGGCCTAGAGAATATATTATCAAAATAGATACTTCATATAAAACATATTTACAATTTTTGAGCTTATAAATGGACAGTGTAATTTCAATGTTTAAAGTATTTTTTAATAATAGAAACCATTTTTCATTCCATTTGCGTACCCTCGGGTTTTATCAAAAAAATAGGCAAGCATTCATTCTAAAAATTTAAAAGTATTCATTTTTATAGTACAAATAGTTTTTCAAGTAGTGTTCCATAAACAATAGAAAACTAAGAATATATATATATTTTCGCGCGCACGACTGATTTTAAGTATTTCATTTTAAAATATATAAAAATTTGTATAAAAAAAGCTTGTTCGGAATTGAAAATTTCCTGTGATTTAGTGATTGTCTCGTCAAATCGTTTTCGCCAATTCGTTGTTACGTAAGGTAATAAATAATATAAACCGGAATAATAATAATTATTCTGGAGATTTATAATAATTTAGATATTTATTGTCTCGGTGCCAATTATTAAAATAATTTTTCTCTTGATAATAAATAGTTAATATTTTTTTCGTATACAAGCTGGTCGCTTATATTTTTACATCTTACAGAGGTTTATTTTTTATATTTATTATTATCTTAAAAAATTCTACTTATGACATCTAAATCATATACCTTTTCAGATATTCACTACACAAAAATCAATAATGAAAATCAACCCAGTTGTAATATTTTACAAAATGTTACTCATAAAATATTTTAATCAAACCAACCTCTACAACTAATTAATCCTATCAAAGAGGTTTCAAATTTATCAAACTAATAAACCAAATTAAAGTCCAATATTTAAGAAACATGACCTCAGCTTAACTTAAAGCTAATATAAGAATATACTTTATTTTCTCTCCAAACCAAATTAATTTCAGACTCTCTTAAATAAAGTAACAAAGCTTACGAAAACTCATTTAGGCAACGTTACACTAATTGGTAGTACTAAGTAAATGCATGTGCCGTAAAAGCACGTGCTAATTTAGCTCTAGTAATTAGTAGATACGAATGCACGTGCCCATTTAGCCTTTCGTTCATCCGAACACGTGTTTTAGTTGCTTTCACGTAATTATACAACGTGTTTTGTTGAATAAATTGTTGGAAACTTTTAATGATCTTTGTTGAATATATTGTTATTTTTTCAAACGATTTTCGGAAGTTGCTGAGATATCTGAAAATGTGCTGACAACAACAATTTGTGTCTTTTGTTGATACCTAAATAAAATGCCTGGAAAAATAGGAAGGTGAAAATAAGGTTGTATTTGGTCAATGAGCTTTAGAACTGTAATCGACGGTAATAGTGACAGTTAAAGAATAAATAGAGTTTTTAAAATCACAGATTAACAAAATATCAAAATCGCGTTTTTGAGTGATTCAATTTAAAAAACTTATAAAAACAAGTTGTATCTTAATCAAGACCAACTCTTTTTAAACATTGACTAAAATGATTCCAATGAAAAATCGTTATCCCACCAAGATTACTTTTTAAATGATTATCAATCAATGATAATACGATTTTAATGCTTATTAGCCAGCCAATCAAAGCATTGTATCCCACGTGCATCGCCAAGCGAGCATAAACTACAGGTTCAATAACCGACCAGCTTGTATACATCCTACATATCACTTCCCGCTGTAAAATGGACGATAGCTTTGGAAATATATTTTAATATAATAACTGTGTACACCGCATTCCTAATAATAGTCAAACACTGATATTGAATTGAAAATAAATATATCAATAAACAATTTTTTATTTGTTTTATTCAAATAAACACATCAAGACGGTCTAGGGATATTTTTAAAAAAGCGAATTACTGTCAATGTGTTAATTATTTATATGACATGTATATATTTAAAAGATACGTTATTTAATATTCTACCATTTTTTAATAATGGTTAAGGTACTTCGATTAAAATTTCAGGATTTTATGGAAAAAAAATGAAGCATAGACGGAAACCGTATATGAATTAACTTTTAATTTATGAGTAAAAACTGAAAAAAATAGAAAAATCATTTAATTTGTGTTTATAAACTTGAAGTTAGTAGTCTGAGAAAGCGCCCATGATGTTCATAACACATCGGCAACGATTCGGCATTCAGAATAAGGTTGTCAATGTCTTGCTGCGGAATATTGTCCCATGTCCTTCTGAGGTGCGCAAAAAGTTGATCTTCTGTAGCCAGATTTTCAGGAACTTCCTTCAGAGCTCTTCTTTGCAGCATATCCCACGCATGCTCAATGGGATTTAGATCTGGCGATTGAGCAGGCCAGTCTAAGGCCCTAACATTGTGTGTATGTAACCAAGCTGCTACCGTTCTCGCCGTGTGTGCCCGGGCATTGTCGTGCATGAGCAGGAAATCTTGCCCCATTTGTGTTCTGTGGGGCAAGATTACGGGCCCTCAGCACCTGTTGGACGTATCGTTCTGCCGTCATATTGCCCCGCACCCAAACGAGATCCGTCCGTCCTCCAAGACGAATTCCTGCCCAAACCATAATTGTTCCTCCTTGGTATGGGTGAACTTCCTGAGGGTTCTGAAGACGGCTCCATCGTCCAGGAACTCGCCAAACTCGCGTCCTTCGTGAATCTGGATGGAAGCCGAACCTGGATTCATCCGTGAACAGCACATTGGACCATTGCTCACGGCCCCAGTCCACGTGGTTCCGAACCCATTCTAATCGTCGTCCACGATTGCCTCTCCGTAAAGGTGGGACCCGGAGTGGTCTACGAGAGCGTAGATTGCTTTCATGCAGTCGCCTTCTTACAGTTTGGTCACTCACAAGCACTTGGTGTTCCACTCGCAGCCTTTGGACCAATTGAGTCGCCGTTGCATTTAGTTGAGCTCGCGCAGTAATTTGCAAAAATCGGTCTTGTCTGGGGGTAGTGATGCGACTTGGCCCCCGGTGCCTCTCCGCTACTTCACCTGTGGCACGATAGCGTGTCCACAATCTTGAAATTACATTTTGGTGGGTCCCTATGGCCTCAGCAACATTACGCTGAACAGACCCAGCTTCCAGCATTCCCACAGCTCGTAACATCTCCGCCCTCGTCAAATGTTGGCGTTGCATGGCTACAATACCTCAATTTTAACTTTATCTTTCGTTTAAAAATGAAAAAAAACTGTAACTAAACGTAATTCGTATTGTTTTCTAAATTTCGCACAAATGCAAATTCCCTCTCCTTAATCCAGTAAGACTGGAAGCCGACCCCAATATAGTTGGGAAAAGACTAGGTAGATACATATTTACTGAACAGTTTTTGCAATGGAAGCAAACGGTAAAGTAGTTAAATATCTACATCATCTATTCTTCGCAACCAGCTTGGATTGACAAGATAAATTCAACGATATTGTAGAAATCCAACTAGTAGTTTGTATGATACACCTGAAAAACATAACCCTTCATGGCAGTGTGGTAAAAACAATGATTGGTTTCTTAATATCTCAACGCTCACTCACTATAAAAGGTCTACTTAATATATCAACTAAAGTAAACTGTTCCATACAATGTACAAAAATCAGAAGGTAAACGAATATTTATTGTAAACGTAAGCTTTAACGATCGCCTCAATATCGGACGCAGTAAGTTACCTCAGGTTTACGACCCACTCTCTGTACCCTCTTGTGCAGTAAAACAGCTAAATGTTTAATATCTTACGTTTTATGTCATGATTGGGAATGTATTGGTCAATATCTTTTTAGAATCAGAGAATTCTTTATTCTTATCGTGAGCCTAAAGACTATCACGAGATCAACCCCTTACGAAAACTTTATCTTTCGAAAATGTATATCTATACAGAGGAAAGATTTGTGTTTTGTATGTAACGAATAAACTTAAAAACTACTGGACCGATTTCAAAAATTCTATCACCTATGGATAGCTACATTATTCCGGAGTAAAAAAATTAGAGATCCTTATGAAAATTGCAATAATGTTAACCAAAGTAGCATCATTTTGCCAATAAAATTCATTAGGTGGGTAGCTATGTTGGTAGGGTAGGTAGGTGTAAGGAAGGTAGGTAGCCAGTTGACGGAAGCGAAGCAGCGGGGGTCAGCTAGTCGCTGATATAATGACACTTTACCTAGACTTCTACGAGCCTCTGGTCCTCTTTCTAGATATTTGTTAACATCAAGCAGAGGTCCTGGACAAGTGTTAATCTACCAACGGAAGCGTGGCGTTAGCGATTGGAAAAATGTCAAGAGAATGTCAAGGACTATCGAAATGTCCAGTGATCAAGCCCTTACATTTTGGCATTTCCATCATCGACATCACTGACATTGAATGACACTTGTCTAGAGCCTCTTGTCTGGACTTCTAGAATCTCTGGTTCTCTTTCTGGTTCTTTGTTTGCATCAATAGATCCACGCAGCTGAAAATCTATCAACAATTGCTTACTTAATATATATTATTTTTTATAATATTATAAAGAGGAAAGATGTTTTTATTTGTTTGTTTGTACCGAATAGGCTCTGAAACTACTTGAATGATTATAAAAATTCTTTTACCTATGGCAAGCTACATTATGCCGGAATAACATAGGCTAAAATGTATTTTAAAAAAAATGTGCCTTATGAAAATTGCAATAATGTAACCCAAGGTAGATAGGTAGGGTAGATAAGTAGGTAGGGCAGCGTAGGTAGATAGGTTTATAGGTAGGGCAGGTGAGTAGGTAGGTTGGTAAGGAGCGAAGCCGCGGGGGTCAGCTAGTTCATTAATAATAAGCATTTGGTATAAGTAACTGCCACGTTAATCTAGTGATTGCCAGCACTACTGGCTGAGCATATGCAGTCCTGGGTTCGATTCGGCACAGTATTATTGGGACTTTCCATAGTAACAGCTCGGAGTGAGGCTTTGTGCCTGGCTGTGCGAGAATTTAACGCCTTCTATTACTGGGACCTAAACACAAGTGGCGGAACGTGGTAGTACTGTAACAGTTCGCCCACATTTATCCAGTTCGCCACCTCTGCGTGATCCTTTCTGATACAGGTCTGATGTCAATCAATCAATCTGCCTGGCCTTTTCCCAACTATGTTGGGGTCGGCTTCCAGTCTAACCGGATTCAGCTGAGAACCAGTGTTTTACATGGAGCGACTGCCTATCTAACCTCCACAACTCAGTAACTGGGTAACACGGTACCCCTTGGCAAGACTGGTGTCAGATCTCAAGCTTCTGACTACTCGTAACGACTGTCAAAGATCTTCAAATGACAGCCGGGACCAACGGCTTAACGTGCTTTCCGAGGCACGGGAGAAACTCGGTAAGTTGAAATGGTCACCCATCCACGGACCGACCTCGTCAAGCGTAGCTTAACCTTGAAGAACGACCCGTGCGGCTGTTATTATTAAGCCACGAGCTCCTGCTGTGATACAGGTGTGATGTATAGGTGTAAAAACAATGTTCTGTAAACGTCGTACTTGCAAATACTGAAAAACAAGTTGGAGACACCGCAAGATGGAAAGCAAATGAAAATGTAAGTAACACACCGCAAGTGTGTAAACATCAAAATGGCCGAAAGCCAAAATTTGTTCCACACTAGGAATTTCTCCTATATCATGAGTGCCCATGGACACCCCTTGCTTGCTTAGGTTGCCGCTGATCCTTTGCAGGAGCAGCAATAACGGCAGCAGAGTAAGCACGTCCTGGTGTTGACGTGCTGTTATTTGTCGGCGCCCCAACGATGGGAGACGCGGGGAGGGCGGTGCGCGCTTTTACATCGCTTGCAGTGACGGCGGCCGGCGACGAGTCAAATTTTGCTGACTCGAAACTCAGCTGCGATGCATTGAACGCACCGTGACGTGTGTTGTCGTTGTCAGCTGGCTCGTGTGACTTACATACCGTGTTGCGTAAATCTGCCACCTCGGTACGTAGACCACTGATGGTAGATTGAGATACTTCCAACTTAAACTGCAATTCGACCAGGCTTGACCTGAGGGTTGTGATGTCCCGCAGAACCCTAGTGACGACGACGTTGTCGAATTATTTATCAATAGTTTCATTACTAGGTTTTTGAGTGTGTACTCGTACCTACCTACGAATATATTGACGAATCAATATTTAGGCTACTTAAATCGCTGCTATTTACAACAGCTAGCTGTCTGAATTGTAATAGTACATTATGGTACAAGAGTGTAATGTTGGTGATTACCGCTGAGGCGCCATTGAGTCCCGAGCCGTTAGATGAGGGTCTTAAGAGAGACGAGGACGGTCATCATGATTATACACGTGTATCATACGACGTTTTTCAACACACTTGTGAAGAAAATAATACAAAAAAAAACATTTTCAACAGTGAAAACGAGTTATGTAAAATTTTCGCAATGGCGGGCAAAATTAATCAGTTTGCCTATGCGCGCGCATCTAACAATGGCGATCGGCCATAGACTAAAAGAATGAGGTTTCTTTTTTTTTTGCTTTTCGCGGATAGCGTTTTAGCCACGTACAAAATAGCGAATTTTAAGGTTTTTTTTATTACAGAGAAAAACAAAAGTTATATTTGAGTGAAAGTTTAATTTATTAAACACGTACAAGTTGAAATTATCTATTTAAATACGAAGTTGCATAAAATGAGCAAGCATAGGTAGCAATTTATTTGTATATTGAGCACGATCATTTTTGTATCGTAACTTTTTTAAGAACAAAGCAACTCAACCAATAAATTTAAAAAAAACTATAACTCACTTGTAATAATGAAAAAGTCACAGTTTGATTACAGGTGTCATTATGTGCCTAATTGCGGTGACATTAAAGCCACTTTATAAGCAAGTGAATTGAAAAACATTTTATTGACTCCTTTGAAACCTGAATCACAGCAGTCTTCATTCTCAATATTATGAACGAATCAATTTAAGAGGGATCCTAATTCCAGAGTCATTTTATCAGAGAAGCCAGACCTTTTGTAAAGAAGTTAAATATTGAACAAACTTGAATAAGAAACCGCGGTAAACTTTGTGCGTCGGTTTGAAAAGAAACAAAAGAATACTTTTGTTAGCTGAAGTAAAAAAGGGGCTTAAGTCAATATTTTATGTGGAAGAAGTTGCTGGTTTTCTGATTACCCTGAATAACTCTATGTAAAAGTCATTTTATGTGCCTGTATTAAAATTCCAGATTACTTAACTTTAGCACGGGGTCCCAGCGCTAACAAAGAAAATAAGGTTCAAATAAATGTCACTAGATGGCGCGATATGTATCGATTTGTTATTAAATTGTGTGTAAAATTAATTTTCTAGAATTGATCTTAAAAATTGTATGTTCTTTTTGCACAACATTATGGAAAATTGACCTCTTTTTCATATTTCTAAGATTATTTGAACGTATCATTTAAAATTGATTCAAATAGATGGCGTGGTTTTAAATGTCTGATGCATGCCACAAGATTTCTTAAATTTGTATTGCCACATATTTTGGTACAATGAAACAGTAAAAACGTGCAAAAAATACTATAAAACAAATCGATTCGATTTTATTTAATGAAAAATATAGTCAGGGACCGAAGAAACCCTTTTACTTGCAAGTCGCTGCTAACACCATCTATAGCCGTGGAATGGAACCGAACGCGAACGAAGTACCTACTTATAAAAATAATTAATAAACAGACGAAAAATATATTTCTATAAAATATTTGAAAAATATATTTCTCGAGTACTAAGCACATATATAGATAAACATAATATAGTTTGTAATGAGCAAACGGTTTTAGAAAAAGTAAAACAATTAATATGGCGGTTTACGACTTTCTACACAAGATCATGCTAAATATGGATAAGAATACACCCATCTGTGCCATTTACTACGACATGACGCAGGCTTTTGATTATGTTCAGCATAATATTCTATTAAAAAAACTCGAAGCGTATGGTTTAAGAGGAAATGTTCAAAAGCTTTTACAATCATATATACAAGACAGGAAGCAAACAACAGAAATCACGACGATTAATTTGAGCACTAAACGTGAAGTAATTTTTCCATCTGGAGAGCGTAATGTCAACTATGGCGTACCGCAGGGAAGCGTATTGGGTCCACCACTTTTTATCCTTTACATTAACGATTTTCCTAAATGTATAGAACACAGTATGACACTTTTTGCAGATGACAGCACGATAACCATTCCTTGTGATAATAAGCAAATGTATGAATCTGATATAAATAATACATTAAACAAAGCGATTAGATGGTTAGAAAATAATAACCTCAATATCAACTTGAATAAAACAATAATAATGCATTTTAGCCAAAGGCAGCTAATATTTCCAATTTTTAAAATAAGATATAATAATAATTTTATTGACGCTGTAAATTCTACTAAGTTTTTAGGATTAACGATGGATCGTAATTTAAATTGGAAGCGTCACATAGAGGTTATTAGCAAAAAACTAAGTAACAGTGCATTCGTACTATATAAACTATCGCGGATACTAAAGACTGATGCCATATTAACCGCTTCTTACGGCATAGCAGAGTCCATTATCAGATACGGCATTATTTTTTGGGGACTCTCTACGGATAGAGATATCGCATTTAAACATTTAAAGCCCAAAAAAATGCCTGAGATCCTTATTTAAATTAAAAATGACTGATAGCTGCAAGCCGTTTTTCATAAGCCACAACATCTTGACTTTACCTTCAATTTATATTTTTGAAATCGCGATATTTGTTAAAACAAATCCTAATCTATTTCCCCGCATGGCAGACCAGTTTCCTAGAAATAGACGTGATAACAGTCAACTCTGTCAACATAGCTCTCGTACTGCAATTATGCGCAAGAGTATTTTTTGTATTCACTTTAGTTTTTTAGCGCGAGTTATTACTGCCTGCATACAGACACTCATCCATTTCTTTTAGTTCTGTTAAAGTAATATTTATTCTAGTTAATTCATCCGCAAAGCAGTTCTCACTCCCTTTTACGTATTATATTTCGTAATCGTATTCTTCTAGAGCTAGTCTAAATTTAAAGAGTCTGCTAGATGGGTCTTTTAAATTAAATAAGTATACAAGAGGTTTATGGCCGTTCAGTGTTTAAATGTACGTATAAATAGATACCACTCACAAAACACACACATACAACATACTTAATAAGTACGTATGTTTTATTTTATAACACGTGAACAAAGAAGGGGCAGAAGATTTCACGAGTGATTTCAGAGTGAAACACCGAAGATTTTTTTCATGACCTCTTGTCATGACAAAAAAGGTACTTCGGTATAAGCTTAAGCTTAACCAACTTATAAGTAATGTTCCTACTGCTGTGACAGAGGCCACCTGTCTGTGGCTATGGGCCGTAATCCACCACGCGGGCCCAGTGCGGGTTGGTGCACAACACATTTCTTCGAATTTTTGGTTCCAGGGCCATACCGGTTTCCTCACGATGTTTTCCGTTTTGAGAGGAACAACCGGTGCCAGATAAAATTGACTTTTAATTCTTTATCGAAAGATTTGCCTGACTATATCGATCTTTATTGACCATTAATTATTAGATATAATTAAGTATCCTTCCTACACATAAAACGAACTTTGTAAAATAATAAATCTACGTATACATGCAGCTTATTGGCTGAAAGTTTTAAACCTCATTCAAAAGCCTGCGTAGGTCGTAAGCTTCTATGAAATTGTCTTCATCTTGAAGAATTAAGTCTCTGTTTGGAGAATATTGGAAGATCTTGGTCACTGCCTTTGTATAAAATAATGATATTGGATAATAACTATTAAATAATATAAAAAAATATTATTAAAATTATATGTAGACTCCTTGGTGGTGATACGATTGGCAAACTAAATTGATTTTTAACCGACTTCCCAAAAAGGAGGAGGTTCTATGTTCGACTTCAAGTTTGTTTTTTTTTTTTTTTTTTTTTTTTTTTTTTTTTTTTTTTTTTGTGTATGTTCACCGATTACTCCGTCAATTGTGGACCGATTTTGAAAATTCTTTTTTTGTTTGAAAAAGTATGTTCCGAAATTGGTCCCATTTTAATTTGGTGAAGATCTGATGAAGAACTTCGGAGAAATACAACAGAACTCTTCAATAAATAACGGCAAACCTCTCGGGATTGCTGTAATCGCATGTCTGTTTGTTGTTTATAACATTTCATAACATAACATCACGCCAGTTCGCTCTTAAGGGGTAAGCAGATCTCTCATTTCACCGGTTATGTTCAAGTTTCATGAAATCTATTCTGGCGAAATAGATCCCGTACTAACTTGCCTATTAGGTACGTACAACTAAAAAGTGAAAAATAAAAAATCTTTTTGCAAAAAAATACCACCGACTTCCAAATACAAAACTACAAAGTGAAAAATAACTTTATTTTTTGAAGTCGGTGTCCATAACGCAAAAAAATGGTACCTACGAAAGACACCGACTTCAAAAAATTAAGTTATTTTTCACTTTGTAGTTTTGTATTTGGAAGTCGGTGGTATTTTTTTGCAAAAAGATTTTTTATCTAGGGGAAGAAATGCCTGAACCATGAAAGATGCTGGTAACATAAAGAAAAGAAAAAAATATTTATTTGTGACCCGCACAGGAGACACGAAAAATATGCATAAATTTAAACAATAATAAAAAATTAAAATTAAAGCCCCGTGCGAGACCAAAAAGGCTCCTATCTCAGCCACAGATTACCTCCCAATAGATACCGCATGCCTACTGTTTTGTTTGATTCCGAGTTCACCAAATTTGGCGGAAGGCACGGGTAGCGCGGGGAGTGACAAGTGTGCCGTGATTGGCTATTCAAGGTCACGGTACCTGTCTTAGTGATGGGACATGCGCATTAAATGTCGATAAAAATATCGATATTTTTCAAACAGAATGGTATTTTATGTAAAATTACTTAGCCGGTGATTTTATAATTACTTTAATAATGATAAAGAAAAACATCGATCGAGATAAGATTTTGATTTTGGGCAAAATGTATTTAATTTAATTGTAATCCTATGTAAACAGTGCCACTCTGAGCTTTTGTTATGAATAGAGCACAATCAGTTCAGAGTAAAATAAACTAATTTTCTAATTTTTAAATAATCAATTTTAACAAAATTATTTTATTCTCCTTTAAACTTAATTAAACATCGATCATCGATACTTTTCGATAAGCTAAAAACGTATTTTTCTCAACATTTTTACTTCTGTGGGAAAAAGATAGCAATATAATAATTCCTTATGAGTGAAAAGGACTTTCACAAAAGACATCAACGAGCGCTACTGTAAAGTGTGCAATTTTGAAATGCTAACCATTATAACTTGACCTTTTCTAGATTGGTCAATATTTATTACTTTGCGTACTGGTGGAATGTTATCCTATCTTTTTTTGAACTTGAAGGGCTGGTTGATTTTCTACACCATTTTAATGCACAATTAGTCATTTATTTTAAGGGAAACCGTTGATAACTATTTTTTAAACAGCATTAAAACTAGAAATCACTTGCGTCCCTACAGCTCTAATGTCTGGTCGACACTAAAGAGATCATACCGTGCGCTGAGTTATATCAGCCTAAATAGGCTGATGTGTGGTGCGCGTAAGTTGTCTTCTATGCGGAATCTATTGGGAGGTAATCTGTGTATCTCAGCATGTGCAGCGATATCCAAAAAAAAAATAACGCCGTGCTGATATTCTGACAGGACCCACTGTTGATGCCACGGACACACTTACGGAAACGGAAAATACTTAAATAATAAAATAATATATAAATAACAAACAAAATAGAATAAACACAGAAGGTGTGTTTATTCTATTTTGTTTGTTATTTACATAACAATATGTAGTAAGAAAATAAGCTTCTATAAATCCATATTTCAATTAAATCGTTGAATGTAATTTGTCTGCATCCCTAACACCCAATCAAGACAACAAAACCACATTGTTCAAGACACTCCTACAAGAGGAAAACAAATTAATTCATTCATCAACAAAAAGAAAAATCTAAGTAAACAATATGTACAAATTGAATCAACATTCAGCGAGCTCGTCTCACAAAGCGCAACTGTACCTAATCATGGCCGGTGGGGTGATTGAGGCACCCCTACCAACTACCCCTAGATACCCCCGAATACACCGTAGTACTGCCAAGTAGGTACCTCATGGCCGGTGGGGTGATTGAGGTACCCCTGCCGCCAAGTACCCCCGAATACCCCTTAGTACCCGTAACAGAATTACTTGAATATCTTGAATTCTTCGCTTCGGCTTAAAAGCGTTGATTGGACCTTTGTTGTCAATAGGACTTTTAGCATATATTTTTTTGGCATGGACGTTAGATTGAGAATTGTAGTTTTTATTGGTATTGGAGAACATTTAATGAAACCGATACTTTTTTTAGGGTTCCGTACCTCGAAAGGAAAAAACAGAACCCTTATAGGATCACTTTTTTGTCCGTCTGTCTGTCTGTCTGTCAAGACCCTTTTTCTCAAGGTATCAAGCTGAAATTTATATTAAATACTTAGGTCTACTGTCCCTTAAAGCTGTAAAAAAAAAAACAAAGTTCTAAGCCAACGCAATCAAAAGGTACAGCCATTTATGCCGCAAATTTTTGACACTCGCAAGGGAATCAAAACCTACAGGGTACTTCCCGTGAACTCAGAATCTTGAAATATGGTACGAAGCAACGTCTTATGGCACAGATAAAGGAAAGATTGCGAAAACTGTATTTTTTTTGTTACAACATATAATAAAATAATTTTAATAATTATAAACTTACTACCCCTTTCCTCATGAACGCGTAGAGGTTTAAATTTAAATTCATATCAAATACTCAGGTCATACCTTTAAGCCGAGGTTTGTACGGTACCCTCGGTGCGCGAGTCCGACTCGCACTTGGCCGGTTTTTTTATTTTTTTTATTACCTGTCTTCTGAATGTATAGGTAGATTTAAAATTACTATTGCTATAGATAGGTAGATTTAAAATTACTATTGCTATAACGCAGAGACTCAGTGAAAGGAATTAATTTCATAAAATCAAATTCTTCATTGATCTTTTCTATAGCTTACCTCGAAATATCTAGTCCTTTATTTTAAGTGGCTATTGTTAATTTTAATTAAAATGAATAATGACCTTTATAGAAAAGCGTTGAAAATTCTTCAAGAATAAAATAGAACGAGTAAGGTATTAGTAAAAGTAATTTTAACATAAATTACAAAAGTGCCTCATATTTCTTAAGGGTTTACACTAATGAATCCTCTGAAAACGCAAATGAAAACAAAAATATGATGAATACGATAAAGCAAAGAAGAAAAGTGGTTTTAATGTTAATATCAAAACTAAGTTAGCCAAGACATTATTGTTAGCATATATACTTAAGACGTCGACAGTCGCCAACAACCTGAGGGAACAAAACTTGTTTTATACCTGCACGACCTACAATTCATTAGTTTTTACTTAAAAATAAAAAAACAAAAAAGTGAAAAATAACTTCAATTTCGGAAGTCGGTGTTCTTGTTTTATTTTCTTCGTTTTTTGACACCGACTTCCGAAATTGAAGTTATTTTTCACTTTTTTGTTTTTTTATTTGGAAGTCGGTTGTATTTTTTGTAAAAAGTTTTTTTATTTTTCACTTTTTAGTTGTGCTACTCAATTTATATAGGCTAGGTACCAATAATGCCCAAAGTGAAACCAGAATAGATTTACCCGATAACATGAAACTTCAACAAATTCGGTCGAATAAGGTTATACCAAGGTGAACTGTTTACACCTGCGTACCCCTTTAGAGCGTACTAGTGTGATGTTATGTTATGAAATGGTGTAAATAATAAACATAAATGCGATTGCAGCTATCCCGAGTGATTTGCCGTCATTTATTGAAGAGTTCTGATGTGTATCTCCGAAGTTCTTTATCAGATCTTGATGAAAATTAAATGGGACCACATGACAAACACCAGCTTTCAAATAAAAAAAGAATCATCAAAATCGGTTCACCCAGTAACAAGTTCTGAGAGTTTTTCTTTTTTATGTGTGTTACACATAAAAAAAAAAAAAAATACAGTCGAATTGAGAACCTCCTCCTTTTTTTGAAGTCGGTTATAAAAAAAGCTTTAGATCATCATCATTTCATTAAAATACGCCCGGCAATTTTGGTGCGATTGCCTTTTTATTGTCCATGTTAGACTTAAGTTTACAAGTACACTGTATTATACGAATAAAACTCAAAATTTTCTTAGATCAAAAAGTCTAGCTGTTAAGACGTGATTCTCATTTTAAAATCAGCTACTGAATGGTATCTGCGCCTTAACATAAAATCACGACGTATATATTCTCGGAATTATCACCTAAATTTCACCAGTTATGTATAACCGGTTGAATGCAGTAATCACCGAAACGATTTAAAAGAAATTGTGTCTCGCGTGGATCCACGTTTCGGGCACTTAAGCTTAAGTCCCATATAATGCCTATTGCCACCAAGAAGCGAGCCTATTGCCATCAAGTGCCAGCATCCAGCCCGGTGTCTGTTACTGAGAACCTAGGACAACGAGCGAGCAAGTCAAAATAAATCCTATTTCTAAGGACCAGCTTTTGGAATAGAGGTTTTGAAAAATGTCTCAGACAGATACACAAACACATCAAACTGTTAACATTCCTCTTTTTCCGTCAGGGGTTAAAAATAAACAATAACCCCTTCATTTGTGTAAGTGTGGTGAATGTGGAGTTGTGAGTTTGTGTATTTGTTTGCGTATAGAGGAGAAACATAACGTAATATCACGTCTCCCCGAAGGATTGAGCTTAGTTGCACTTTTCAGCAGAGCATTGGTAGCCCAGTGGTAGCGCCCGCGACTTACAAGTTGTAGGTCGTGGGTTCGAACCTAGGCAGGCGCTTTACTTTGAGTGAATTTTTTTATCACTACTGTTCTCAAAATCGTGAGGATACTGGCGTGTCGTTGTGTGGTCTTAGAACCAAACATTCGAAGGCATGTGACATCTACCAACCCGCACCGGGCCCACGTGTTGGTTTACGTCCCAATTACCTCTCACACAGGGGAGGCCTGCACGCACAACCGAAGGAATAGGAGTCTAAGTGCGGCAAAGAGGGTACATCAGGGGAGAAACCTATCTACCAAATTTTCATCTGGTATGTTTAAGTCCCATGTGATATTTTCATTAGCGCCCGACCTGGCAATCGAACGCAGGACGTCGTGCTCAGCAGTAGCGCTTGGGACTACTACACGAACGAGGCAGACAAGAAAAACATAGATAATTATTAGAATTCTTCAGATTACAATCCTATTTCCTACTAATCCTATGTCCTACTTAATTATAAAGGCATATATATGTGTTTGTATGTTTGTTACTTCATCACGCCAGAAAAGCTCAATGGATTTGGATGAAATTTAGCACAAAAATAGAGGAACAGCACATAGGCTTTACTACGCCATACTTTTTAACTTTTTTACTTTTTTCCCACCAAAAAAAAAACGACTGTCACGGCAGAAGCTAGTTCTATTATAAACGTGAAAGTTTGTGTGGAAGGATGGATGTTTTTTTAATCTTTCACGCAAACACTACTTATTGGATTTTGATGCAATTTTACAGAAATATAGCTGTCGGCATTTCTAAAGATTTCGTTCTGAAGAGAGCTATGGTTTCGAATGACTTTGATAGATGCAATGATATTTAAATAAACAGATATGTTATGAGCGCGCGCATTGTGATGACTCGAATAGATCACTCGACCTTTAGTCTTTAGTTTATGTCGCGCATGGCGAAGAGCGATAGGCTTTGTTAAAACAAAAACAAAATAAAAAAAAATCCCGTCGTGTGTATTTAGAAATTGTACCAATTATGATACCAATGTACATAAAACAGAAGGGATCTCATACCATATGTAAGTACGCAAAACGCCTCAATTTACTAATTTTTTTTTCCTAATATTCTGATATTTGAAGAATAGAAAAAAATAACAACATTGGTGGTCAGAATAATGTTTGTTTACATTCACACGCAAGTGACAAACGCTAGCTGTCTCTTTTTTTCTTGTTGGGGTTATCAAGCCATCCCTTTCGACTTGTAGTGATATGTCAGATGAATGAAAAGTGTGTGTGCGGAACACTTTTTTCAATTGTTTTGTGAGTGTATAACGTATCTTTTTATTTGAATATCATTGGATAGATGTCAACTTGACGTAACAACTAGTTTTTGGCGCGAACAAGTGGGGCCTTAGACAAGGGATCGATTAAGAATATGGCGGGTTGGATTGAGTTGTGGATTTGTGATAAAACCTAAGGAGAAGTACAGTAATAGTTATAACTAAAAACTACGTGCGTAGTGGAATGTCGTTTAAGTTATTCGCCAATACATAACGTGATTAGTTACATTGTGAGCATACAAGCAAAGAAATTGATTTGTTTAGCCTAGCCCAAAAATAAACCATGCAAATAACGGCTTTTCCTGATAATTACACTGTCTTCCCTTCATATCTTTATACATCAGAATAACACATAGGCTATAATTTATAAAGATATTGGGAGAAACACTAATACCACGCGGGCGGAACCGTGGGCGGCAGCTAGTTTAAACCATATTATAAGTTAGTATAGTTTAGTTTTACTGCCACACGTCAACAGAGCGCAAAACCCAATATGGATGAAATTAAAGATATGTTAATAAAAATGCAAGAAGAAATGAGCCAGCAAAAAGTAGAAATGGTGGCCATGAAAGAAGACATTAAAAACACAATCAACAATCATATAAATGAGAAATTTAAGAGTTTGGAAAACAAAAACTTACAACTTGAGCAAAAATTGGAAACACAAAAATTGTCAATCGATAACTTTGAAAGGTTCACTAGAAGAAAAAACCTGCTGTTTTTTGGAGTTGATGAGCGAGAAATTAGCTATCAAGATTTGGAGAAAAAAGTTTTAGATATAATAAACAACATTTTGAAAATCAAATGTGAAAAGCATTACATAGAATCTGTAAGAAGACTTGGAAAAAAAGCGAAAAAATCAGACCTATTGTAACTACTCTGCTTACTATGGGGATGAAAATAGAAATACTAAAAAACAAAAAGAATTTGGAAACAACTTCCTACTACATAAAAGAAGACTTCCCACTAGAGGTGCTCAAAAAACGAAAAGAACTCCAAGGAGAAGTAGAGATGCTGAAAGAACAAGGAAAAAAAGCTATAATAAAATACGACAAAATCATTTTACTTGAAAATAATAAAAAACAATACCCAGAATGGCAAAAAAAAACTCAAAATAAAGAAAGGAACCTATCAGAATCTCCAGAGACGGCAACAAACACAACAAACTTTGAGAACATAGAAAAACAGACCCAAAAACAACCTGCTAAGATAAACAAGACTAATAACATAAGCAATTATATCATAAGAAAACCTACGCTCACATTACCAGACAATTCACAAAGAAGCCTCCCTAATCAAACTTCAAAATAGCAACTAACGCCGCCTCCTCTCGAACTCCCAACACGGCTTGTCACCGCGGGAGCTCTAGACTATAACCCTCCAGCATTCCAACAACAAGATCTTTACAAACAAAACCTTTACATTTGTACATACAATGTAAAATCCCTATTATCACCGCAAAGAATGCTACTGCTACAATACTCTTTAGAGAACATTAAATATGATATTATTGGACTAGCAGAAGTCAGAAGAAATGGAAATAATATCATTGAGAACGATCAGCATATATTCTGCCACACTGGGGAGTCCAAAGGACTCCATGGAGTCGGATTCTTAATTAAGAAAAAATACAAAAATAATATTGAAAATTACATAGGCATATCCGAAAGAGTTTGTCTGCTGAACTTGAACTTTGTAACAACGAAACTTTCACTTATACAAGTCTACGCACCCACCTCGGACGCAACTGAGGAAGAGATTGATGCCTTCTATGACCAAATAGAAAATGCCCGAAGCCTTGCAAGCGGCAAAGTAATATTATTGGGTGACTGGAATGCAAAGATAGGTAAAAGAAAACTCGAAGAAAACACAATAATAGGCCCATACAACTACGGTGAGAGAAATCATAGAGGCAAAAAACTTGTTCAGTATGCTCTTAAAAATAAATTTACCATAATAAACACAATATTTAAGAAAAAAATCAAGAATCTTTGGACATGGATAACACCGGACAAACAAAACAAAAACCAAATAGACTTTATTTTGAGTAATCACTCAAAACTCTTTACCAACATAGAAGTCCAAGTGATCATAGACTTTTGAGAGGAACAATAACTCTAAATACACAAAAGAAAAGCCGAGCTACCTTTAATTCAATCCCAGTAACCAACTTATCTGACGAGAAATCACAAGAAATATTCCTTCATGCCCTAAGAACAAAAATTGAACAATTGAGCTGGGAAGACAATGATGACATAGAGTCATATTATTTCAAGATAGAGTCATCCATACAAGAAAGTTTAAAGAATACTTCTCCTATAAAAACAAATAAAGAAATAATATCAGAAAAAAATAAAAACCTAATTAAAAAACGCACCGATCTACAATATAAATCCTCCAAATCAAAAGAAGAAAAAAAAGAACTTTCAGAACTATACAAAATTACAAACAAACTACTTAAAAAAGAATACGATAATCACAGGATAGAAATAATTGAAAAACATTTACGCTCCACTGGAAGCCAAAAGAAAGCATATAAACAATTAAATACAGGGAAAAATGGATTCCAACATTGAAGACAAAAAATAAGCCAAAAGAACAACAAACTAGGAAAGACCTTGTAAAAATTGCCTCAAACTTCTACGAAGAGCTGTACGATGATAAATCTGCTGATAATAAAAGCTACGAAAAGTCTTCAAAAACAGGAGATAGAAATCAGACAGTTCAACCTTTCCACAGCACCGAAATAATAAAGAGAATCGAAAAATTGAAAAAAGATAAAAGTCCTGGGGCCGATAATATTCCAAACGAAGCTTTGATACTAGGAAGACATCTATTGTTAGGTCCGCTCACTACTCTCTTTAATAAAATACTTGAAAAACAAGAAATACCGACCAATTGGGCAATGTCACGGATAACTCTTATATACAAAAAGGGAGATCCAGAGGATATAAATAACTACCGACCTATTAGTCTTCTGCCTACAATTTATAAGTTGTTTGCTATGTGCCTGGAGAAAAGAATAGAACCAACTATAGAAAAGAACCAACCGGTAGAACAGGCTGGCTTTCGCCAAGGGTACTCAACAATGGATCATATACATACCTTAGATCAAATAATTGAAAAATATGTAGAATACCAGGAAAAACTCTATATAGCATATGTTGACTACGCGAAAGCGTTCGACTGTATCTCGCATAAAAGTATCTGGGACGCATTGGAGCATCAGAACCTTCACTCTACATACATCAATATTATCAAGGATATATATAGAAAAAGCACAAGTCGGGTTAAACTGGACAGGCTAGGCCAAGAATTTAATATTCGTAGAGGCGTGAAACAGGGAGACCCGCTATCACCAAAGATCTTCATTGCTGTCTTACAAAATATAATGAAAGACCTAGACTGGGATCAAAAAGGAATAAATATAGATGGGAATAACCTCAGTAACCTGAGATTCGCCGACGATATAGTACTTTTTGCTAAGTCATCAAAATAACTTCAGGAAATGCTGATAGAATTAAGCGCTGCTAGCGAAAATATTGGGCTACAACTTAACACCTCAAAGACAAAGATAGCTACCAACGGCACTAAAGATATCATAATAATAAACCGAACAACAATGGAGTACGTAGAGAGCTATACATACCTTGGAAAACAAATTTCATTGCAAAACACAAGACACCTAGACGAAATAGAAAGGCGCATTAACATGACGTGGAAAAAATACTGGAGTAACAAGGAAATATTAAAATCAAAACTCCCAACAAGATTAAAGAAGAAAGTGATGGATTCGAGCCTCCTGCCCTGCTTAACATACGGTGCCCAAACATGGATCTTTAACAAAAAAAAAATGTCAAAAATACGCGCTTGTCAACGGGCCATGGAGAGGAGCATCCTCGGTATAAAAATTTTAGATAAAGAAAATAGTGAAAAAATAAGACAAAAGACCCAAGTGATAGACGCACTGAAACATGCACTACGTTTAAAATGGAAATGGGCAGGACACATCGCCCGCTCCTCTGCAGACAGATGGGTCAAGCGAGCAACCATTTGGAAGGGCCCTGGAGGCCCTGGAGCAATAAGAAAAAAGGGCAGACCAACAGCTCGCTGGGTCGACGACATACCAGAAGTAGCAGGAAGAAACTGGGTGAAAACAGCTACCGACAGGAAAAAATGGAGGCAACTGGAGGAGGCCTATACCCGAAAGGGGCCATGACATATTTAGCTTATAATATTTATACTTAATGTACTTTTTTCTAACGGTAACCGATGTTTTGGATTAATAAAGGCTTTATTATTATTATTATTATTATAGTTTAATATAATAATTTAAGTATGGACAGATTATTTTATGCAACATTAAAATTTTATTTCGTCTCTAAAATCTGATTTCCCGGGAGGTAATATCGGTTGGTAACGACGAATATATCGCTGACAATTCTAATTGGTGTCGGTACCGGGACCCGAATACCGCAACGGTGACGATTATTTGATTATGAAAATAACTTGAAACTGCAACCGAGGATTATTGGATTTTAGACGGACTTAATTAAATCGTGATCAGATCGGTTGGGCAAGAGAATTATTAATATTCAGTCAGTTACAAATACAAAATGTGAGCAAGATTCATAGGTGCAGGGATCTTGATGACCATCATTTCAGCTGAAAGACGTTCACTGCTGGACATAGGCCTTTACCAAGTAGGCATCGCCACATGGAGTGGTCCTGTACGTCTTGCATCCAGCTGAATGCAGTACTTGCAACGCCTGCGTCTCCAGAACTTTTCGGCCCCATAGGTGTCTTAAAACTCAAGTAACTTGAAGAGAGTTGCTGACATTCAGGGATCAAAGGATTGATCAGGATCCTAACAACTAGAAAGATTGGGCAATTAATTTCACCCAAACTCTGGATCATTCTTGCTTTTTATAATCTACTCAGTCAGGAACCATGAATTTTGGACAACAAAAATGTGTAATTGATCAGAACTTCTAGACTCTGGAGATCATCTTTTGGAAATATCGTTGCATCGTTAGGTAATAAAACATCGTGTAATTGGGATTGAACAATAATATGGTACGGTCGATCAAGCTAATTTGACCTGATTTTCTTGATAATTACCAAAAGTAATAAAAATTTATTCCCAAAAAATAAAAGACCGACTTCAAAACACAAAACACTAAAAAGAGCAAAAATAACTATTGTTTCAGAAGTCGGTGGCTTTGGTACCTTTTATTTATTTTGTCATATTGTGACAACAAACAAACATACATTACTTATATTCTTGAAATTTGGCACACGTGTTTAGAAGCCTACATACAGTAATATATATGTGAATATTGTGCAATTCCAACAATATTACATACATAGGCGTCGAATTGATAACCTCCATTTTAAGAAGTCAGTAAAAACAGCGAAAAAATAAATTAAAAAGAAAATCCAATTTTTCGTAACAATCTTTAATGTAAAAAAACACATTGCAAAACGTAATACTTCTTAAGATTCTCCTCAAAATTTAACTTTTATGAAAATAATTAAAATTCGGCATTCCCTATCTATTACTTCATATTCTTAATACAGGGAATCTTCCATAATCCCGTGTCTACTTCGAAGGAACGGAAGTTTTCTAATTAAGACAGGATCGATCTCAAAGTCTCTTAGGAAGTATAATTAGACGTTCACGGAACGTCAGTTGAGTCGAGCTCAACTTTGAGCTAAGATGAGTTCAGCTCAACTTCGAGCTAAGTTGAGCACGACTTGAAGATGCAGGTGCAATTAGGTCGTCTTTGGAGAGGCGTTTGAGCATCAGTTAAGTTGTGCACGAAACTGTAAATTAATTTGTCCTGTTAGCAGGCGATAGGTATCACGAAAACGAGAACGATATTCGTAAATAGGTAAGTAAGTATGGATTTGTAAGCATGGGTGCAGTATCAAAATGTTTTTGTTGTAAAGCCCATGCGCGCTTTTCAAATCTGCCTAGTATTTTGGACCGGCTATACTTATTACCAGTATTTTAGAGGGATCCAGTGCCTTTCATCTGACTTTCACAATCACAGCACAGTAGGTAACTGAGTAACACGATATCCCTTGACAATACTGTAGACCATTTAGATCTACTAGATTATTCCTGCCTTACCACAAAAACGAGACTGTAGACCATGTAGATCTACTAGATTCTACCTGCCTTACCACAAAAACGAGACTGTAGACCATATAGATCTACTAGATTCTACCTGCCTTACCACAAAAACGGGACTGTAGACCATATAGATCTACTAGATTCTACCTGCCTTACCACATCAACGAGACTGTAGACCATATATATCTACTAGATTCTACCTGCCGTACCACAAAACGAGACTGTAGGCCGTATAGATCTACTAGATTCTATCTGCCTAATCACAAGATCGAAAACGATTGTAGCTTTAAACTGATACTAGAAATAGTTTAAACACTGTCTCAGTTTTTATACTTTGAAATGCCATCTATTTTATCTAATTCTTCGGTAATGTAATAAACAAGCAAGCAAGTTTTCCAAGAAATAATTAATTGAAATGTCTATTTGTATCATCTAATCAATCTCGCTTCTTTAAATACTTCTAGATTGTAATTATCGGAAAACACAGGTTCCGATTGGAAGAAATAACAACTACTCTCTAGTACTAATTAGTTCTTCTTGCAGATAATTTCGATTTCCAAGTAAATGTAAGTAGGTAACATGTCTTTTTGTTATGTAAGTACTAGCTTCGGCCTGCGGCTCCGCTCGCGTGGGTGTCGGTTGTCGGCGACAAAACGTAGCCTATGTGTTATTCTGGTGTATAAACTAT
The DNA here is from genome assembly GCA_964057195.1 of Orthosia cruda. Taxonomy (NCBI): domain Eukaryota; kingdom Metazoa; phylum Arthropoda; class Insecta; order Lepidoptera; family Noctuidae; genus Orthosia; species Orthosia cruda. The sequence goes on from OZ059825.1 coordinate 4,988,592, forward strand.
ATTACCTAATGCAAAGTTTCATCAAAGTCCTTCCAGTAGTTTTTGCGTGAAAGAGTGATAAACATCCATCCAACTTCACAAACTTTTTGTAATAGGATTTTTATATCTAAGGTTCAACCTTAGATATCAGTTTGAAAAACATCTACTCGCCTCAGTCGTAGAGTTGTAAAAAAACGATATTCTTCTGAGATGAAAAAAAAGGTTAAAAAAAACATGGAAAAAGCGGGTTTTTTTCTGAAACAGGTTTTTTTCAAGAGTACGAAAATAAAAATATGGTATGGCGGTTATCGTATATGAGATGATATTAATTTCTTTTTTGTTTAATAAGAAAATACCATTTGTTTTTTGTTAAATAGTATAAATATCTTTTCAACACACTTGCTCATAAAGTGGCTCTAATTTCACCGCAATTAGGCACATAATGACACCTGTAATCAAACTGTGACTTATTCATTACTATTATTCACAAGTGAGTTATAGAGTTTTTTTTTAATTTATTAGTTGAGTTGCTTTGTTCTTAAAAAAGTTTCGATACAAAAAAGATCGTGCTCAATAGTACAAATAAATTAATGTAGCTATTGCTTACTCATTTCATGCAACTTCGTTTTTAAATAGATAATTTCTATTTGTACGTGTTTACTAAATAAAACTTTCATTCATATATAACTTTTGTTTTTTTCTGTAATAAAGAAAACCTGAATTTCCCCATTTAGTACGTGGCTAAAACGCTATCCGCGAAAAGGCAAAAAAGAAACCTCATTCTTTTAGTCTATGGCCGATCGCCATTGTTAGATGTGCGCGCATAGGAAAACTGATTAATTTTTGCCGCCATTGCGAACATTTTTCACAACTCGTTTTCACTGTTGAAAATGTTTTTTTTTTGTATTATTTTCTTCACAGGTGTGTTGAAAAACGTCGTACGTGTACTCGGCTCTTTTAAGACCCTCACCTAACGGCTTGGGTCTCAATGGCGCCTCAGCGGTAATCACCAACATTACACACTTGTACCATAATGTATCTACTATAAAATAATTGGCAACACCCACTGAAGTTTACCATTTACGGACGGGGATTTTCCTAATTAGAAAGAAAAGATGATTCTGATTGTAACAAATTAATTATTGCTGAAGATCATAATAATAGGTACCCATTGATATAAACATAATTTGACTTTAATTAAAATAAAACAACCAAATTTAGTGTTTCACTTTTTCAGAATTAAAAAAAACCTAATGTATATGACGATGATACAACTTGGAACAAGAATGATTTTCAGATCACCATCACCTTGCCAAGTGACTTTGTTTTAAGTTATGAATTTTCTCATACAAACTAGCAACGTGCTTCAAGCGAGCAGTGCGTGCGTACAACGCTCCGGTTGCCCGCTTGAAGCGCGTGGTATGCATGCCTAAGCGAGACATCAGCTGTCGAGTTGTACGTTGCTTGTATGAGATGGGATGGAAAAGATTTACATAAGAAGTAATACATTGTAAATCTATGTACCTATTCCGTCCCCTAAGAGGGGGATGAAGTAAGAAAGGGGAGAGGGAAGAATTTACGTAAGTCCTGCAAGAAGGTCTTCCTAGTTTTTAGCCGAAATCCCAAATAAATTTTAATGAGGAGGGATAAGTCGGGATCTGAGTACCTATTATTTTAACAATCATTAGACTCAATAAGATCAATATAATTATTTTTTAATTTTAAATTGTTGACAGTCAAAAGTGCCGTTTTAATGGCCTATTAATATCTTTTATTTCAAAGATTTCACTTTGATTTTGAATTTGCCTCTAGACTTTTCAAAATTCTGTTGAGGTTAAATTCCAGTCTAATCAGAAGAATCTCAATTTTTACACGGGGCGTAAAGGTCGTAGCCGACTTAAACGACACCGCTCCCACTCGGCAAAAAATTGTTTATTGAAATGTAAGCTTCAGGGCGTCCTCTGTAGATATAATTTACATTGATAACACAAATTAGCGGACAGCTCGCTGTAAGCGAGCTTACCGCCATCCTACCATTCAACAGCTGACGTCTCGCTTACCGCATGCTTACTAGGCGCTTCAAGCGGGCGGCCTGCGCGCTGTACGCACGCAGACTGCTCATTTGAAGCACGTTGCTAGCTTGTCGAAAAAGGAAAGGCGATGGCGGTCGGCGCGGGGACAGATAGTTGACTGCTAGCTGTAAGCGCGTGGATAGCTGGTTGCCTGCTAGCTATTCGCGCGTGGACAGCGAGCAGTCATCTCCGTTTAAGGCGGTGATGTGCGGGATCTGTTTTGGATCAGGGACGTGTAAGTGAACTGTGACATTAACACGTTAGTTACCTTGGCAAGTTTAGTGTTAGCTTCTTACTATACTAAAGGACTCTACAAATGACAGGTGTCAGATGGAACTAAGAGCTTGCTGAGGCACGGCACCTCCGTCTAATGTTACGTTATCAGTGGGTAATGAATGGTTAGTTGTCACCAATCCACTAACTGACCTCGGCGGAAATAGCTTCACCTTAAAGATCATCCCGTGCGGCTATTAAGCCGTGAGCCAGAGAATAAGAACATTTGCTTCCCCGCCTTCTATATTAGATGAAGCTGGCTGGCTTTACGGCCCATAAACTGAGCCTTCCTTAAATATTCAGCTGGCTTCTTCCTTATTAAGAGCACAGCAAGATGTGTGTTAGTGGGTAATCGCGTAAAGGAATATGTACTCTGCCGTCATAACCAAAAAGGAAGCATTTAAACAAAATACAAAACGAAAAAAATATACGTACCTATACCTGAAATTTTTACATTTGTTCGAGGAAAATAAAATTTTCTCCCGTGTATATCGAGCATAAAAGCTTATGAAAAAATTTAAATCATATTGCTAGATGCGCTTTGTTTTCCTGATTCTGAATTGCCGAATATGTCATCATCTTCCTGACCTTGTCCCATGTTACTTGCGGTCGGCGCAACCCGTTTTCTTCTTCCATACCGTCCTGTCCACCGTCAAGCTATCACTGACTTCCTTTTCTTTCATATCACTCCTCACACAGTTCATCCATCTTTTCTTTGGCCGTCCTCTCCCTCTCCATCCATCCACATTAATGTTAATAACTCTTTTAGTAACATGCGTTTCATCCCTCCTCATCACATGACCATACCAGGACAAACGGTTTCCTTTCAACTTTTCTGTCACTGGCGCCACTTTCAAAATTCCTCTAATATACTCATTTCTTACTTTATACATTCTCGTCACTCCGCACATCCATCCCAACTTTTTCATGCTACATGTAATCTCTTTTCATCTATATTTTTCACTGCCCTACATTCATTGGACGACTATGCTATGGCCTGTGAGGCAGTAATGCCTTTTCAGAAAATGAACGAAGGCGTACGGCGAATTAGCGCATTTCTATTTCGAAGATTAATATTTACATAATATGAAAATAACCTGTCACCCAACAGGACTCGACCGTCAAAACTTCGTCTTGTTCAATCAATCTGGCAGCCTTTACTCAACAATATTGGGGATGGCTTACAATCTAAAGGAGAGCAGCTGAAAATCTGTATGGATTTCCATGGATAGACTGCTCTATCTGATATCCATAACCCAGTAACTGGGTAACACGATAATCCCTTGGCAAGACTGGTATCAGATTATCTGACTCCTTCCAATTGAAATCGCAATCTCATCTTGGCGTAAAGGAGAATGCTCATGGATGTATGGAATCCCGTACCATGATGCATCAAAATTAAACTTAGTTTTTTATAGACTACGCTGATCATGTTAACTCTTACAAAAGTTCTTTTTGAAAACAAAACCCGGATTTTGGAGTTATTTTATAAAGTCTAAAATAACCTAAAATTTTGTTTATTTTGTACGACGCTACCAACGACGTAATTTATATAGACACGATATACATGGATGTTATAGTTATTTCTCACACAAAAGAAACGATTACTGGTTCGTCTTTTCATCAAAAACCGATTCTATTAGATACATTCTATCTACATCTTTATGACCGGCTGTGAACGGCCAATTAACCATAGATAAAATAATGATAATCTTTTAAATAAAGATTCTATTATATTCTAGTTTATTTTTAATTAATGTAGAATCGGCTAAGTATATTTTTTTGAAGTGATCATGACTCTTAAAAAAATCAAGGGTAAGTTAATCATATCAAGTGAAACGGAACGTCATTTAAAGGGAGTAGTAACAATATCCATACTTTTAAACTCAACATTAAATTCCCTATTCAAAAATCAAATCCCCGACGCGTAATGTCGTAAAAAAATATGAAACTAATTACTATATAATTTTGGTCTTGATGCGTGAGACTTTTTGGTACCACTTTTGGTCATTCTCCTTTGAGGTGTTTTGGACAGATTGCGAAGGTTCCATAAAAATAAAGGAAATGTCCCTATGAAATGAGAAAATTACAGCCAATTTTTATTTAAAACGCCTCCGATCTGAATTACTTAGCACTCCAGTTACTGTTATGACTCCAGTCTAGTTTACAACATTTTCAAGTATTATTGTTGGTTCCCCATTCTCATAGTTTCAACAATTTCATATACGTACAACACCAACTAACTTTGTGCTACATTCGCACTTGAGGGCTCGTAACTTTGCCACATTAAATAGTTTTAGTGTTAAGAATGTTTGAATCTCTATCTAAACAGTTTGCATTATATCTACCTACTATCTATTATTTTGACCTAAATTCATCCGTACACTCAACTTAAGATTCTGTTGAAAACCAGCGCCAGGCCAGCGCGGATCCAGGCCTCAAAAAAGGTTGTGGTCGGTCTATGCGAGTCGGAGTATGAACTCGCTTATGATCGATAATTCGTTATAGTGCATGCCTACAAAAGAGATGTTTACAAAATATTATACGCCCTGATCATGATTTTGTTATTTTTATAAGGCACTGGATATAATATCATCAGCCTATCGACCTCAATAGACCGTGAAAGTGTGACGTCATAAGTCCATTAGGGTTGTGGACATGCCCATCGTGCTCACAACGGGAAAATGGGAATTCGCGCTTGCGCCATGCAAATACTTGTTGTCTGGTATATAGCTGAACTGGACCTATTTGTAGAAGCCGTGTGGTGTTTGTCGATGGGTAGAAAAATGATAATTCTATTTGTTCCGTCAGTCAGATTATCAGATCTTCTTCTTCACCGTGTTGTAGTTTTTATTTAGATGTTGTGCTTCGACCAGAAATCAGCCACGTCGAGAGCCCTAGCGCTGGCCTCGCACAGGTCCTTCATGGTGCAGGTGTTTGTGCACAGAGAGCAGGACAGCAGATGGGGCATCGTTTGCGGTGTGATTCCACAGTCGCATTGTGGTTGATCGGAGTACCCCCATCTCACCAGGTTGTACCTACAGCGGCCTACTTGACTTCGCAGCCTATTTATTTATTTATTATCAGATAATATTGGATCATATTTTATACCCTATCAAAAAAAAAATACAAAGACAAAACGCATCAAAGTTCAGGAGTGGGGGCTTATGACGTCACTTTGTCAGTATAAAGTGTAGCACACCGTGACCTCACACGATATTTCAACGCACTGTATCGTCGTAATAACAGAATATCAGCGCGGCGTTATTTTCTTTTTTGGATATCGCTGCACATGCTGAGCCTTTTTGGTCTCGCACGGGGTTTTAATTTTAATTTTTTATTATTGTTTAAATTTATGCATATTTCTCGTGTCTCCTGTGCGGGTCACAAATAAATATTTTTTTCTTTCTTTCTTTCTAATGTTTTGTTTACGTGGCAGAAGAAAAATACGTGCCCAATATTTTAAGGTTATCTAACAGACAGACTTAATATATATTTTTTGTCAACTACCCTATTTTCATGTATTTATACCTTCATTGCTGTGCCCTAAAAGGGTCTATATATGTATTTAGAAATAATAAGCCAGTATGTAACATCTGAAAACAATATCTAATGTAATAAATTAATACGAAATAAACATAATTATATTTTTATTTTATTTTTGTTCTAGCTATACTCCATTTGAAATAACATTAGACATGTTTCCAAATCTTTTTACAGTCCGTTCAAACGATTTTGAGTTCTATCCCGTAAATATAAGGATGACATAAAAAGCATAAACCTATTACCAAAACCAACTGTTTACTACATCTACCATTTATCGTATCACCAACGTAATAGAAGTCAAAATCGGTTGAACGGGCTGTAAAATGGCCAAATTTAAACGTCTAATGTTTTCGCAAATGGAGTTTAGATACTTAGAATAAGGCTTCAGCTGACACCGCCACAACGATACAACGCGTCAACGTGACAGAGAAGCGACGACACGTTCTACAGATTTTTTTCTGAAATTCTCTATAGACTCTACAATTTCCGTGAAAAAGGATCATCGCACTGTCGCATCGCACCTTTCTGTTAACTGCCTTTTTATTGTTAGTTTCAAACTTACCCGTAAAACGAGGTTAAATTAATTAATTTTGAAATTAAAATTGACATAACTATTTCCATTATATTTTGAAAATATGAATAAAATGCAGTGTTGGCGACTTCAGAAATGATTATATATATTCCCTAATACAATATTTTTTTAATTGTTTTGTAGGAAATAAAAAAAAAACGAGCCTATGAAAGCTAAAATAGAAATGGGGTTACTTTGATACCCCATTGTTTTTTCATTGCAATAGAAAGTAAACTCAATTTATAATGTATTTTTATAGAAACTCACACTGTACAATTTAAAAAAAAATCTGCAACAAGTAAACTTATTCTTGCGATGAGGTTGATGCAAAACATGGCTGACATGTCAGAGTAGCAAATTTAAAAAAGAAAATTAGGTGCGTGTCGTTTTCACGGAGATAGCTTTAAAAACCTAAAAAAAATAAAGTTATCATCAAAGTTACCCCAGATCTCAATGTAACCCCGTTTAACCGGTACTAACTATCTATCTATTGTTTGAGAACGAATCGTCCAATTTTATGGGTCTACGAGTTTGAGGAACTCCTAACAACGATAAATCAATATTCTCAAGTATTTTGAATGGTTCTGCAAAAGTATTCTTTAACTTCGTAGTTTCTCTTGAGGGAATAACAGTTATGGAATAATTTAGTTATTTGTTTGAGGAACAAAGGAAACAAAGTTGCCGTTCAGGTGGTAGATACTTTATTCCTATATAAAGTTTAGTTACATAACATAAAGGGGCTACTGATGAAAATGACTGGCTTCAAGCCGAGCCTTACAAAAAATCTTAGTAAGATTTATTTAAGAAATTAATACCCTTATTTATAAAATGGAAATTAACACCCTTATTATGACATCCAAAGTAAAGCGGAATATACCGAAAAATCTCTCTTGAATAGCACTTGAACTCATACTTTCAAGTGTTACTTTTGCCGCTTATACTTTAACGGGATCGGATGCATCATCAAAAATGTTTTAGCGGTTTATGAGATTATCGCAAGACGCTAGTGAGACAGACACACAAAAAGCCCTTTATAACTTTTTATTTTATTATTAATAATAGGCCTGCGCTTGACAATTACTTCACCTGGTGGTAAGCGATGATGTGGTCGACGGTGAAGCATGACGTGAATGGATGCATACCTAATTAGGATGTAAATTATAATGTTTTATTCTCAACACTTTTCTGAATGCCTTTGGCGACAGATTCGTCACTTCTTCAAATGACAGCTTTAGAACCGCCAATGATTTAGAATTTATTACAAATTCGATAAATTTCGAATTACGATTTGATGCTCTATTAATAATATGGCTGCAAATTCATGTAATTTTCTATGCTAACAATTTTAAGGTTGCTCTATATAATATCACATTACTTGCTGACCATTTAGTTATTTTTGCTGATAGTTTAGTTATTTGTGTCGACCACTAGAAGCAATTCAATTTACTTTATTTGTAGTAAAATACATTTTGTTACTGACCAAAACCTCTGTAATTAGCTGATCATTTAAAAGAAAGCGGTGTTTATAAGTAAGTCTGTTAGTCTTGAACTAGACATAAATCTGTGAGAGAGTACATACTGCAATGCGTAGTAGCTGAGCTGCAATATTAGTAGTTAATAATGTGTCCCGAAAACTAGTAAACTATTATAATATTGAAATTTCTGTCTCATCTTGGAGATTGAATTGCAGTTTACATCTATACTAATATTATAAAGAGGTAAAGTTTGTGGGATTGTGAGAACCGATTTTGAAAATTCTTTCACCAGTAGAAAGCTCCATTATTCCTGAGTGTCATAGGCTATAATATAATTAAAAATAAATAGAGATTCTTATGAAATTTGCAATAAGGTAACCCAAGGTAGCAAAATGTTGCCTGTAAAATACATTATTTGGCGTGCGCTGAGAAAACTATTGATGATAGATAAAAAATAGTAAGTAGGGTAGGCAGGGTAGCCAGGGTAGCCAGGGTAGGCAGGATAGGCAGGGTATACCATGGTAGCCAGGAAAGACTGGGTAGGCAGGGTAGCCAGGAAAGACTCGGTAGGCAGGGTAGCCAGAGTAGGCAGGGTAGGCAGGGTAGGTAGGGTAGGCAGGGTAGGCAGGGTAGCCAGGGTAGCCAGGGTAGCCAGGTTAGCCAGGGTAGCCAAGGTAGGCAGGGTAGGCAGGGTAAGCAGGGTAGGGGCAGGGTAGGCAGGGTACGCAGGGTAGGCAGGCTAGGTAGGTAGCCAGTTGACGGGAGCGAAGCCCCGAGGGTCAGCTAGTCATCTATAAGTAACAAATTTAAGTAGTATCCAATATTAATTTATTGTTCAATAATCAATTTTAATTTGTAATTTAACAATCAATTTTAATTTAATCATTTATAATGTGACAATCAATTTTAAATATTTAATTTTCTCAAACATACGGACAAAGTAAATTAAATCCATTGCTAGAGCGTTTTTTGAATTTGGAATATTACAACGCTCCAGCAATGTTGTTGTAACTTTTAATAATGTATAATATAAAAAGTAAAATTTTTATTTCCCTGCATTATTTTGAGAAAAGCACTATATATGCCTCGGCGGAAATGGCAATTGCCTGTCTCGCATTAGTGAAGTCATCGCATACTCGACCTGCAATAGCCTATTTCCCGGCCTTTGCAATAATGTACTATTATTATTAACTACAATTTAAAGGCATGCGCAAAATTGTTTATATTGTTGTTTCTACTTTTTTTTTTACAACTTCAACAATTGTTCAATATCATTGATTATGCAGTTCCATGCATAATCACTCATATTGAACAATTGTTGAAGTAAAACTATATTTTATTATTATTATTACTAATTATACTTACATAAAATTAAGCGAGCAAATACAAAATTTGAAATGTAATTGCGAAATAAGGAATAAAAGGCTACATTATTATTATGTCCTTTATTCAACTTATTTCTTATTTAATACATTTTTAAATATTTTCTTAAAACATACAAAAAAAACATCTAAAGTATAAAAATATAGGCACACTGGTGTCGGGAACAGGGTCCAAGCTACCGGCGGTCAGGGCTCCAAAAAGAGAGGGCGGGCCTCCTAACAATACGAGCCGTGTCCAGCAATACTGCTTTCTGGATCAGGCCCTTGACCCAGCCGCCTAACGAGAGCCTCCTAAGGTGTTGGTCGAAGCTCGTGGCTATAAAGCCATTGGCTGACACGACTATCGGTACAATGATCGCTGTGTCCACAACCCACATGTCGACAACCTCGCGAGCCAAGTCAAGATTGATTTGATTTGTTTATTTTTTTTCGGCTTTCACGAGGTTCCCTTCATGCGGAACGGGAATCGAGAGGCGTGCAATGGCACGCCTCTCGATTCGGTCCACCACCACGATATCAGGCTTATTAGCTACAACAGTCCTGTCAGTGATGGTGGACGGATCCCAGTACAATGTGATAATGACATTTTCGAGAAAAAAAAAATACTGATTTGTATGTAATAGTAATAGTGGGTGATGGTAATAGTGATGGTAGAAGAGAAAATAAACGCTTCAACGGCTTCCGTTCTTCAGACAACAGTTGAAGCACACGACGACTCTCCTTTACCCAGAGTAACCGAGGTTGCATCTGCAAAAAAAAAATAAACAGGAACTTTTATTATCTTTCTAATATTATATTTATGTTAAAGGTTGAATGGATATATGTTTGTTATTCAATCACACCAGAACGGCTGAATGTTTCTAAATGAAATTTGGCACAGATATAGATTACTTGGTCTGGCCATAAATACTGTTAGAATTAAAAATAAACAAAATATTACATTTGAATTTGGAATCTGTCATTTTGATATGATTTTTCATTGTGTTTTCTTATTTTGGCGCCAATACATTGTACAATATTTTGTGATATTAAAATGGAGTGAAGGGAAAAAAAGAACCGAATCGCTGTGATTGCATTACACAAAGTAGGTATGGAGCCAAATGCATTTTTAAAACTCTCCATACGCTTGGTATTAGTCAAATGTTTGTGTACCGGGCTGTCAATAGGTACAATGAGACCTCCTCTGTTTGTGACAGAAAAAGATCCTGCCATCCACGTAGTGTTCGTACGAAAAGGGTGGTAAAAGCAGTAAGGAAAAGAATTCGAAGAAATCCTGTCCAAATGCAAAAGATTTTATCTCGGGACATGAAGATAGCACCTAGAACCATGTCGCGTATTTTGAAAGTTGACTTAGGACTTGCTGCCTATAAGAGACGTACTGGTCATTTCTTAACTGATAATTTAAAAAAGAATAGGGTGGTAAAATCGAAACAACTACTGAAGCGGTACGCAAAGGGAGGTCACAGAAAAACATCGTTTACGAATGAGAAAAAAATATTTTTTTTCTTTGTTACTATATTTATGGCAAGACTAAGTATAGTCTGGAATTTTCAACCCGGTATTATGTTCCCTTGCTTGTACGAAGCTAAGAATGTAATAAAGCGATTGTTAATACATGAAAATATATATGGCAATACCAATCCGATGATTCAGATTTCCGATATGACCGATATGGTGCCATGTTGGTCTGTCGGGCGAGACTCAAGTCGGTCGAGTTCAACCAATTAAATTCTTTTAGTGATTAATGCGGTCGTCATGGGCGACCGACACTGAGGACATAACAACCGGACCCAGTTCAGATGTTGATCAGATCAAATGGACGTGAAGGTGAAATAGATCATTGTTTAGACTAAAAAGATGTTTACCTGGACTTAGCATGTCTCTCAACATTGAAAAACATTGTATACACTTCATTACAACGGCGGGAACATCGCATCTTTCTCCGTCATAACCTGCTGTGCATTGACAGACCGGCTCATTCTCCTCATTCAGGGAACAGACACCGTTGTTTGAACAATACTCAAGACACGCGTTAAGTTCACAGCGTTCTCCAGAGTAACCGTCAGAACAGCTGAAAAAACGAAGATATCGATGAGTTACTCTATAATCAAGAAAACCAACAAATAAGTATGACTAATTGTAACAGTCGAATGAGGTGCGAGACCACTGCGCCGCGCTTCAGACGTCCTATTAGTTCGCTGAGGGAATTCGGACTTCAAATAACCCTTTGTCCTTCAGTGAAACAAAAACGGGCAGGTATTAATATTAATAAAAGTATTTGTATTATGTTAGCAACGAATTCTATGGACAACAAGATTTACCTGCATTTAGGCTGTCCCTCAGTGCCGACACTACAGTTTCCTTGCAGACAATAGTCTTTACAAATGGGAATGTCACATCTTTCTCCCTCGTAACCTTTCTTGCATTCACAGACCGGCTCATCCTCTTCGTTCAGTGAACAGACACCGCTGTTCAAGCAATGTTTATGGCACGCGTTGACTTCGCACCTTTTGCCGGAGAAACCAGTATTACATCTGAAATAACAAAGACCTAGAGCTTAAAATTAAGCGATCTCTAAACAGCTACAGCAACTGAAGTACCGTAAATAACAAAATATGTTTATGGCACGAGTTCACGGGCCAAACCATTGCCAATTTGGAGATGCAATTTGTTGGAGATCGGTTTGTTGCTGTTGTGTTGTGTCTTTGTCGAATAAATGTTTTTCTATTATGTACTTTTGTTTGATAGAAAGAATAGCTTTCTGTCAAACAAATGTTCAAGAGACACTATAAACATCAAGAATTATGTCTAATAATATTCGACTCGTGTAAGGGTTTTAGGTAGATTTCGAAGCACGAAATCTAAATTAGGTTAGTTTCTTTCTAAGATCCGGAGATGGCGATGATGTGGATATTTTTTTATTTGAGGTGGATTTGCTCTTGTCTCTAGGATGCTTAAGATCTGTTAACATGTATCCTATCTAGGGGTTAAATGATAATGATAAATGATTTTATTTCTGTAAGTTGGTTTATACAAACACTTTTACATGTCGAACATATTTTTTAAAACTATATGAGGTCGGCGTTTCCTATCTGACTACTCTGAGAAGAAAGGCCGAAACAAACTCAGAGGTCACAGTCTCTTTTAAAGTCCAGACAAAATATTGGTTAGATCATGTGAAGACCATGTAGACTGATGTCTGAAATGGTCTTTTGAGGAAAGAACCAGCCAGATTGAGTGGACCTGTCCAGTCAGTGCACGCATTTGTCAATAACCGAGCAGCTCAACTCAGAATTTAAGGAGCTCAACGATTCGACGAACAATACCAAAGAAAGGACATTCGGGTAGGCCGCATAAACTACTCAAACTGCCAGACCATGATTAAAAACTAAGATAAATTTAAATTAAAATAAAAAAGAATGATCCACATAGTCTTCACACTCACAATAATTAATATAAAATAATATAATACTTTAAAAAGTAAATATTCTTGTCATTGCAAGAAAACCAAATAAACAACAACAAAATTCACGGTGCAAAATATAATAAAAAAAACAAAATTAATTGGAGCAGCTCAATCCCAAGCCTTTTTGTCTTCAAGGTAATCTTTAGTTGTATAAAACGCTTTCTGGCACAACTTACGTTTAATAAAAGATTTGAATTTATTAAGACTTAGATGTTGTACGTGGCTTGGAAGCTTATTATAAAAGCGTACACATTGACATCTAAACGAGCCACCTATTTTCTTGAGCCTTGTTGTAGGTACTACAAATTTGTGTTTATTCCTAGTATTTATGTTATGGATATCACTGTATTTTTTAAACAATTTTATATTTTTATGGGCATATAAAAGATTTTCATAAATATACTGAGAAGGCACAGTCATTACATTAATCTCCTTAAATTTCTCTCTGAGAGAGTGTCTTGGGCTTAATTTATAAATTGACCGAACAGCTCTTTTCTGCAAAAAAAGATAGTCTGGATGTCGGCGGCATTTCCCCACAACAGAATACCGTACGACATTACACTATGAAAATAGCTAAAGTATACTAAACGGGCTGTCTCTATGTCAGTTAAATTACGAATTTTTCTAACAGCATATGCTGCGGAGCTTAGCTTCTTTGACAATTTATCTATATGTGGGCCCCACTGAAGCTTAGCATCCAAAGTTAAGACTAAGAATACTGTGCTATTTTCAGGATTCAATTCTTCGCCCTTTATCAACACATCGGATTTCACCTGCCTAACGTGAGGTAGGGTAAACTAAATTATTAACATTGAACCAGTGAACTACTTTTGAGATCGCGCTATTTACATCGTCAGTAACCAGCTGCTGACGTTTAAGTTTAAACAAAAGTGAAGTATCATCCGCAAACAACACTATATCACGGTTATCCTTTATGAGGTAAGGCAAGTCATTAATATAAATAAGAAACAAGAAAGGACCAAGAATCGAGCCCTGTGGGACTCCCATTGTTACCATAGATCCAGGAGATCTTTTTCCATTAACGTCAACGGTCTGAATCCTATTACTCAAATATGAAGTAAGAAGATCCAGAGCGCTGTTCCGGATCCCGTAGTGGCGGAGTTTCCTGATTAGCGTTTCATGAAAAACACAATCAAATGCCTTGGACAAATCACAAAAGATTCCCAAGGCATCGCACTTATCTTCCCATGCATTATAAATATGTCCTAAAAGTTCAACACCGGCATCAGTAGTTGAACGACCCCTTGTAAAACCGAACTGTTTGGTATGTAATAATTTATGTTTATTAAAAAATCTTTGCAATTGCTCTAAAATTAATTTCTCAAATATTTTGCTAAACGTAGGTAGTACTGAAATAGGTCTATAATTTGTAGGGTCTGATGTACTACCTGATTTAAACAAAGGTATTATTTTACTATTTTTCATAAGGTCGGGAAACTCCCCACAGTCGATACAATTATTAAAGATAATAGCTAAACTAGGTGCGACAATGTCAATAATAGACTTAGCAACTTCTACAGAATGACCCCACAGATCTGCAGTCTTTTTAACATTTAAAGTGTGAAAGGTTTTAATTATGTCTTTACAAGTAATATGTTCAAAAAGAAATTCCGAATCGCAAACGTTAACATTTTCTTTTAGCAAAGACTCAGCAACAGAAGGTGGTGAGTTTAAGGATTTAGTCGTTGAAACGGGAATATCTAAAGAGAAATTTTCAAAGGCCACTGCGACTTGTGAGTCTGATTTTATGATGTTGCCATTAATAGACAGGCCGTAGTCAATATTTCGGTTACCAGATCTTCCCGTTTCACTATTAATAATATTCCAAGTCGTTTTAATAACATTACTACTGTTTTTTATCTTTGAGGTCAAATAACGCGACTTGGCCAAACAACAAACTTTTTTAAATAATTTTGAATAATTTCTAACATATAAATTAAATTCAGCAGTGTTTACATAAGTCCTTTCACTGTACAGCTCATAAAGCCGTGTTCTACTCTTATGAATACCAATGGTAGCCCAATCACTGAATGATGCGTTACTATTAACGGAGATAGTCTTGGGAATAAAGGTCGAATTAAATTGTTTACAGTATATACTAAAAAAATCATCATATAGATGATTAGGATCAGCATCAATTGACAAAATTGGTAATTTATTAATGAGTTTAACTTTAAAAGCTGCCAAGCGACTTGCAGTTTTGGGGTTAACAGTGATATCCTTTTTAGCAAGCATTTGGGTCTGCTCAAACCAATACGCAACGTGACGCGACATTGTGTGAACTTATTATTATAGCGAAAAAATATAGGACTCACAAAATGACTTTATTACTACATTGAAGTGAGGGTGGAATTGACACCAATTCGCGGTGCATCGCTGCGCAGCACTAACAAGCTACAAGCATCGTCGCATCGCAAACCCGTGTCGTGTGAGCAGACCCTATATAGGGTAAAGGGTCTACTCACACCGATACTACCGACACTGGCTTGCATAATACTTTAAATGAGACAAACATATTTTACCTGCATTCTGGTTGTCCCTCAGCACTGACACTACAATCTCCTTGCATACAATAGTTGTCACATAATGAAACTGCGCATTTCTCATCGGTGTAACCCGGTGTAGATTCATAACGAGATGCTTCACTCACTTCCGTGCCATGGAATGAAAGCACGCTTACATCTTTTGAATCTGTGTCCGAGTTATCCGGTATTAGATTCTTTAGATGTTTACAGTTTTTATTTCCTTTAGTTTGTTCCTTTGTATACTTGGCTGCTATATGTTGACAATCAAAACAAGAGCCTGAGTAGTAAAATGAATATAGTTTAGCCTCATCACGTTGGCTGGGAGCCTTTGGTAATTGCCAAATTGCCTTACGATCATCGCCCCTCCAGTACATAAAGTCTTTTGATACGACCAATGATTTTGCATTTGTTTCGTTTTTGATAACATATAATGTCCTTCCGTTCTTTCCATTTAAATTGGCACTTTCAATAGATAACTGGTAACTATTATTTGTAGAAATTTTCTCAATCCAGTACATTTTCTTAGTCTGTTGATCAATGGCAAAACTTAGTCGCCAAAAAACACGTTTCTCTATTAGAACTTCTCTACCGGAGCCATCAAACCGAGCCCTCTCTATCTCACTGTCTGTAATCCAGTATATATATCTGTAATTTGTAAATAGGTATTAAAATTCACAAAGTTCAAAATGATTTTTGTTGAGTCATAAATTACCTATAATCTGAATATCTGTAATATTTTTAATTTCTTAGACTAAACTGACATTTGGAAGTTTGTCACATTATGCTCTAGTTAAGGCAATGTTTTTAGTTGTTTTAAGTTATTTTTCACTTTGTAGTGTTTTTATTTGGAAGTCGGTTGTATTTTTTTTTTTGTAAAAAGGTTTTTATTTTTGACCTTTTAGTTGTGGTACATAATGGACCAGTTCTATAGGCTAGGTACCTAAAATTCCTAATGTGGTGTGTACATTAATTAACAAGAAACTTAAACAATACCAGTGGAATGAGAGTATACCAGCGTGAACTGCTCACACCTGCGTACCCCTTTAGAGCGTACCAGTTTGATGTTATGTTATGAAATGGTGTAAACAATAAACAGACATGCGATTGCAGTTATCCCGAGAGATTTGCCGTCATTTATTGAAGAGTTCTGATTCATATCTCCGAAGTTCTTCATCAGATCTTGATGAAATTTAAATGGGACCACATAACAAGCACCAGCTTTCAAATAATAAAATAATCATCTAAATCACACATAAAAATAACACAACAGAACCCGAGCGAATTAACTAGATACCTAGCTGGAACAGGACTCATATCGCGCTAGGGCCTACTCAACTCGCACGGGTTATAAAATAAGAGATAACGCGACGCGTGTGCCGCTTGCGTCTGAGTTTACGCTACGGATAGTAGGTACAGTTTGATTCAAACGTACTAGCAATTTCATGTGACAGCTGGGGTGAGGGGTAGGGTACTGCGCAGCGAGTAGCGTTTTTTAAAACATCATTAAGTTTGAACCACCGATCCATAAGTAAATAGGAGCAGCATGATACAGCATTGTTTTCCTTTTAGACTGACTGAAGGTTTTACTACTAGAGTTCGATTCAAACTTAATGGTGGCCCGAAACATTCCACGAGTCGCTGCACAGTTATACAGAAGCAATTCCAGTGACAGCGGGGGTTAGGAGTGAGGTACTTCCCAGTGAGTAGTGAATTTTCATCATCTGCCTAGCCTTTTTCCCAACTATATTTGGGTCGGCTTCCAGTCTTACCGGATTCAGCTAAGTACCAGTGTTTTACATGGAGCGACTGCCTATCTGACCTCCACAACCCAGTAACTGGGTAACACGGTACCCCTTGGCAAGACTGGTGTCAGATTTTAAGCTTCTGACTACCCGTAACGACTGTCAAAGATCTTCAAATGACAGCCGGGACCAACGGCTTAACGTGCTTTTCGAGGCACGGGGGAAACTCGGTATGTTGAAATGGTCACCCATCCACGGACCCACTTCGTCAAGCGTTGCTTTACCTTGACGATCGACCCGTGCGGCTGTTATTATTTAGCCACGAGCTCCTCGAGTAGTTTACAGTTTGAATCGACGTCCCGTAAATAGGAACCGTGCATCAAAAACTATTTTTTGTCCTTGCGATTACACGGCTCCACTACTCGTACAGTCCGATTCAAATTTAATGGCGGCTTGGAACACTCGTATGAGTCACTGTGCACCCCTAACCGCCATGCGCCGCTAAAACCTAAGCCTAAACATTTTTGTAAAAACATCCTTGAATACGATAGTTTTGATTGATTTGGAATATTGGTAAATATCGTGCAATTCGCTAAACACTTAGATTTAAGAAATTACCGCGTTCTGAGCGGAGTCTGTCCCGCTGTCCCGATCATACATATTGTTATTATTACGAATAGGTACTAAGTAAGCGTTCAAGGACAACTGGCAAATAACGTCATCTCATTTTTATCGATGGCATTCAGTATTTAGGCAAACTACTAGATGGCGTTAGAAAACGGTGCCGCATATCAAAAATATGGGGCAAGAAAATTAGTCCGACTTAAGGAGGATTTACATTTCTTTGTATGGGATTGGATATCTGTACTGTAGTATTATATTATCTGTGACACCAAATACGAACTAATGACCTGACATCACACAAAAATCCGACAACGCGTAGGTTGACTTTTCGGCACGATTTGAACATATCGTAGGTCAATTGCCCGAACCAAACACAAAACCCGTCTGGTCGGAAGATCCTCCCTTGTCAATGGAGGTTTGCGGGACCTTTCACCCTGTTCCGCATACCTCCATGCTCCCACTTTATAGTTGTTAAAATTATGAATATTCAGTTTAGTTATAAATAAAGTAAAAACCACCCTGCAATGGTTTACAATTTTTTTTCATCTTTTTATGTGCTGCAAATGTTACCGGTGTGTGTATGATTATTATATCCATGTATTCCATTCTAATACCAACAACTAATACCACTGGTATTTGTTTCAACAAATATTTATTTTCTGTTACGGACGGATACCATTGTTTAAACCAATACCACAACAAGTTCGAAGATATAAAGTACAGTCAGTAAAAATGCTTTGTATGTAGAAGACATTTTAAATTTAAAAAAATCT
Organism: Orthosia cruda; assembly: GCA_964057195.1. Lineage (NCBI taxonomy): Eukaryota > Metazoa > Arthropoda > Insecta > Lepidoptera > Noctuidae > Orthosia > Orthosia cruda. Next base: position 5,007,041 of record OZ059825.1, read on the forward strand.
AATATTTGTTAGCAAACGTCTAGTTAAATAATAAAATTTGACTAAAATCGTCTTTAATTCTAATTTATATCCTCCTTGTACCTAAGTAGTTAAGTAATAGAAGTTAAGTAAGTAAATATTTTAGTTTAGAAATATAATAATAAGTATTTTTAGCAAAAACATCAACACAAGAAAACTTACTTACAATCTAAAAATTATTAAAATATCTAAGAAAATCAACTCTTAATTTATATTAGAATTACGTGACTTAGTTATTATGAGATAGGTGCGTAATTATATAACAATAGTTACATCATAAAAAATCGACTGAAGAAATTAAAATCGATTATATTTATAAAGAAATTAGTAAGTGACAACACTTTTTATTTTATCTACAAACCAATGAATTTACCGGTCTAATTAAATTTTATCTTTTCGGTCCTTTTTTTGTGCAAAAATGTTGCAATCTTATTTGGATAAATGAATACTGCGATTAATACTCGTAAACATAAAACAAGATGTTTTTTTAACAAAACCATATTGTTTGGCGTTTCATGGCCACAAATGGGCATTGCCTTTAATTTTATTAGAATTGACTGAGCTGAGTGTACCAAATTCAAGTTGTTGGTATTCGTTCGCACATTAAATTGTATTATTTAAAGACTAAACACCAGTGGTATTCGTTGTTGGTATTAGTACGGAATAAATCATTATATCACTAGTAACGTACCCTCCACAGCTATCTACGGCGATATCCAAGCAGTACATATTCGTTGTAACTATATGTTTTTAGTCAACTGCTTTATTAGAAGATGCAGGATTTAATGGAAACGAGTAAATATGATATCCGCTCTTCCAAAACAGTAATTGTGTGACCGGGTCGTAAGCAACCCTCACGCTATCTCTGGTTGTTGTTCCCGTAACTAAATGTTGTATTTTTCTGGTTGATAGGTCAAAGCTGGATATTGACACATTGCTCGGGTAGTTGTTGTCAGCAAAGATTACCCTATAGTGAACTGGATCATAAGTTGTGGATTTAATATTTTTAGCCGACGGAATGTCTTCTGTGTGCGTAAGTGTTCCATTGTTATAAAACTCTAGTCGTTTCTCTATGCCCACGACTATACCTGAAACATGAAGATAAGATTTAATTAAAATCTATTCTTTTCTCATCGTTTCAACATGCTGCTACTTTCTTCAATGAAATACATCATTACTAGCTACAAATTAGTATTTTCAAAAGTAACATAGTAAGTTTGTTACAATAGACGGTTTTATCGTTACTACGTCCTTTATTTGAAATAGAATCGGTTTAAAAAGTCTGAAGATTCAAATTTATATTATCGTTGTTTTTTATTATAGGACAAAATATAAATAAATATGGAATACAAAAAACGCCAAATGACTTAGGTTAGGTTAGGTTAAGACGGGCTGGTGTCCGCAACTCCACGTCTAAGCGCGTATTTTGCGTACGGGCCAAATGACTTATTACAAACCATGGCACACCTTTGACCTGGTGGTATATTATAGATAGAGACAATGATATTCAAATAAACAGATACGTTATACACTCACAAAACAATTGAAAGAAGTGTTCCGCACACACACTTTTCATTCATCTGCCATTTCACTACAAGTCGAAAGGGATGGCTGGATAAAACCAACAAGAAAAAAAGAGACAGCTAGTGTTTGTCACTTGCGTGTGAATGTAAACAAACATTATTCTGACCACCAATGTTGTTATCTTTTTCTAACCTCCAAATATCAGAATATTAGGAAAAAAAAATAAATGAATTAATAAATTGAGGCGTATTGCATACTTACATATAGTATGAGATCCCTTCTGTTTTATGTACTTTAGTATCATAATTGGTACAATTTCTAAATACACACGATGAATTTTTTTTTATTTTGTTTTTGTTTCAACAAAGCCTATCGCTCTTCGCCATGCGTGACATAAACTAAAGACTAAAGATAACAATTGTGACCTATTCGAGTCTTCACAATGCGCGCGCTCATAACATATCTGTTTATTTGAATATCATTGGATAGAGACGTCAAGCAAGCCCAATTGCAAAAAACGAGTACTAAAATTGGTCTCTAAAACAACTTTAGAATCAAAATTACGGAGCGAAAATTATTGCAAAATTATAGAGTGTGATTGGTAGAATGAACTGTCAACCGCTAATCGTACCGTACCTATTACTTTAAAATAAATAAAATAAAATAAGCCTTTATTGCTGTTAGAATTTAACTTAACTTAAAAAATAAAATTGAAATTATTTAAAAAATATAACAGTAGAGGTAGGAAACTATTAATTAACTTAAACTAAAACATATTCTCGGCATTCGGCTTATCTCCCTTCTTAACAGCTTGTCTTTCAACAAAGGCCTCCTCTAAGGATTTCCACTTGTTTCTGTCCTTTGCTGTACGTAACCATTCTGGCCCAGCTACTTGCTTCAAATTGTCTTCCAATCGCTTACCTATTACTTTACTAACATACAATTATTGGCGCGTCAATATTTCAAAAACCACGGGTATCAGCGGATACTAGTTAGTAGTACTGTTAAACACTTTAAAAAAATACATCTTTGACTACGAAACAGACGAGGGCAGGCTGGTTAGGGAAAAACGCGTAGGTAAGACTTTGCAAACAAAATCACCGCGGCTCTTGGAATAATCAAACACAGTCTACAGGCATCAGGCAGTTAAAATATTTAATAAATTACCGCTAGATTTAAAAATCATACTGTACATGTGTCACAGGCTCATTCAAGGCAAGGCTCAGGACATATCTGTTGGAAAGATGTCTCTACTCAATCGAAGATTTATAAGATTGAAAATGACATGTTATTTTAAACTAAGGTGTTTTAATTTGTGTTCGACTTTTATTACATATTTTTGATTATTCTTTTCGTTTTAATTTGCTTTTAATTCATTGACATTGTTATTTTTGATTATTGTTTTCGTTTTAAATTTCTTTTAATTAATTGACATTGTTATTTTTTATTATTGTTTTCGTTATAAATTGCTTCTAATTCATTGACATTGTTATTTATGATTATTGTTTACGTTTTGAATTGCTATTAATTTATTGAAATTGTTATTTTAAATTATGTATGCATGGTATTCTAATTTAAATTGAATTCTGTATTATTATTAATTAATTGTACATCCATTTCTACTGTTTCATGCTGATTATTTCGAACGCAATGTAAATTGTTACTGAATAAATAAATTTAATTGAATTGAATTGAATCGACGCGGCATATATTACAGCGCATTAATTTTTAATATAATATAACTATAATAATGTAACTATGCATTCATCAAGCCATAACAAAACAGTTTATAAATAAGAAATACAATAAAAGGTAAAGTACAAGTGGCTGAACTCTGACCTCAAAAATAGGCAGACGTCTGCTGTATCTTAGAAAACAGCTTCCACTCAATGTTCCCTCAGCGACCTTCCTGGTGGCTCGAAGCGATTTGATTTTTATCACACTGATGCGATTTTTACTGAGCGAAATTGCAAGTACGTCACATAGACGCAATGCAATGCAATTCGATCGATATACACTTTAAATTGCCTTAGATAACAAAAATTTCTTAAATTAGGTAACCTAACCAATTCTAAGCAAAAATGTTGATCACTCTTTCGTAGGTACCATTTTTTTGCGTTATGGACACCGACTTCAAAAATAAAGTTATTTTTCACTTTGTAGTTTGAATTTGGAAGTCGGTAGTATTTTTTTGCAAAAAGTTTTTTTATTTTTCACTTTTTAGTTGTACCTACCTAATAGGCAAGTTTGTAAGGTAACTATAACGCCAGAATAGATTTCATGAGACTTGAACATAACCGGTGAATTGAGAGATCTGCGTACCCCTTAAGAGCGTACTGGCGTGATGTTATGTTATGAAATGGTATGAACAATAAACAGACATACGATTGCAGCAATCCCGAGAGATTTGCGTTATTTATCTCGTTTGTCGTTGTTTATCGTTTTTTTTTCAGAGAGATATCTCCGAAGTTCTTCATCAGATCTTCACCAAATTAAAATGGGACCAATTTCGGAGCATACATTTTCAAACAAAAAAAAAAAATTCAAAATCGGTCCACAATTGAAGGAGATATCAGTGAACATACACAAAAAAAAAAAAAAAAAACTTAATATCGAACATAGAACCTCCTCCTTTTTGGGAAGTCGGTTAAAATAAATTAATATCGTTCACAACTTTATACTCACTCCAAGAGAAGCAGTGCACCAAAGCTACTTGCAGCGCTAATAACACTAATACACGCATGTAATACATCTTGATCTCCAGACAACGTGGTTTCAACAAAACTAGATGAGACGTCCACTCTCGATGGCAGCTCGTTGAGTACAATAATGAACTGATAATTTTATGTAAACACAACGCTATGGATAGGTATTGCTCAACACCCGTTTCCTGTTAGGAAGAAGTCATGTGATAAGCGGGCTTCATATGGGTTTTACATATTTTTTAACAAATTCGTTATTATTTAGTCATTTAATTTCTGCATGTTGATAGTCTGACCGCTGGTTTCCTGTGAACATAGATAATATATTTATCAATAGAACGCAGGCATGTAAGTTATAGAGACGCTCGCTGATAAGCGGACCATTTATGCGGAAATGGTGCACTTATATTTTAAAATACTAGCTGGTGCCTACAACGGCATTGTATACTTTGAAGAGTAGCCTAAGTCCTTCTCCAAGGTCCATTCTATCTCTATAGCCAAATTCATCTATCTTGATTCAGTTGTTTAGACGTGAAAACGTAATATACAGATCATAATTATCATATTTGAATGAGTATAGGTATTGAAATATGGATTTGTATTAAGTTGATGCTCTCATTGCCTTTCTGACGCGACAGCAAAGACGAGGTTATGTTTGATGCATGACAATGTATTTGGGATACCACGTACCCTTGTAGTATCCTAACGGCTGCATGAATTTTAATGAGGTGTGTATCAACTCATTTAGATTGTGCAGTGGCCAGGAAGAGGGCTACAGACTTATGTTCTCCGTAAAGTAACTGACTTAAAATGCAAGCCTCCGACTGCATGTTATGATTTACGTCTGGTTCGCATCTTTTCACTTCATTTTATTTACTATATATTAAAACGTTTACACCTTTTTATTTACCCGGCTGCAAGGAAAGGGTTATGTTTTTCGCGCGCATCTTGTATGTATGTATGTTTGTATGTATGTAATATTCTTTATTACCTCTTATCTTGCAAACCGCTAGACGGATTTTTATAATTAATACATCGTTAGATAGGGCTTGGCCGCCCAAGTGTTCTTAGATATGTGATGTTAAAAAAAAACATAAATGGCGGATTTTGTGCGCCATATTGGGGGGCACTCAATTTTTTTTCTTCGAAACCCATCGAGTGGGGTATCAAAATGTAGGATTTTCAGAGGTGATTACAAAAATATATACCACTTATATGTTCAAATGTATTCGAAAAAAATATGTTACTAAAAAGTTGTAAATAAAAAAAGTTAATTTAAAAATCAAAAAGCCGACTGCTTAATAAGCGAACTAAAAAGATGTAAACAAGTAGAAAATCATGCTGTGCAGTCGGAGGATCAGGTGGTCAGCCAGCACGCGCCAGATTTTTAAATTAACTATTTTTATTAATCTCTATTATACAGTCAGGTTTTACCTTCTTATAAAAAAATACCTATTCCAAAAACCAATTTACTTCTTTTGGGTTAAAGACCACAAATTTCGACCCCTGCATGAAAATATAACTTCTAATTTAATTACCACCGCTTGAGGTTCTTCGTAGCCGCAGTGGCAGCGTCACCAAAGCACGACGCACCACCAACGTCGAACACAGCCATCTTATTTTACGATACTACTCCCACCGCGCAGCTTCTCCAGGTCTAGGCGCTCCCTGTTCTTATCCTCATCGCTTACCACTTCGACGAAGTCGTTAAAAGCCCCGGTCACCACGTCCTGTCAAGCAGCTCAAAAGTGAGTCATATGGCGCGGCACTCGAACATCGATATCATCTGACGTGGTCTTATCGCCATCCCGGCCGTATTATAATCATAATAAATTTTTATTTGTGTAACATAGGTAGTAAATACAGTTCTTAAATTAAAGTTCGTAGGTCGCTATGTTATTAGAACCCCATGACTTGGCACGCGACGATGGCAAAAGACCGGACGCCATGTCTTTGTTTCCATGAAAGATGGGTAGGTCTATGGTATGGGACGCTACTTGTATCGATAATCTTAGATCACATAATTACCTCAAATGTTGTTTCTCTTTACCTAAACAGTATAACAGTTTTGTTTGTGACTAATAAAAAAAACTCTTTTCAGGGCAACTCCAACCAGTAAATCACCATTTTCACCGTCTCAACTATATACAAGAAAAATTTCAAAATTTAAAAAACCCCCCCACACTTTTATCTTGCGAAAACATCCCGATTCAAACAGTAAAACGCCCATAACTTTTGAACGGCTGAACCTATTTTATTCAAACATAGTTAAGAACACTCTCGACACAATCACCTTTCAAACAATAAAAACTAAATCAAAATCGGTTGAGGCGCTATGATGCCACAGACAGACACACAGATACACAGTTACACAGATACACAAATACACAGATACACAGACACACAGATACACAGCAACACACGTCAAACTTATAACATCCCTCTTTTTCCGTTGGGGGTTAAAACCATATTATAAAGCAGTTTAGAAGTTATGAGGGAACAATCATAACCCTCCTTTTGGCTTTCCTATAGTCGTGTAAAATTATATCACTGTTCTACCCGCTACGGCCTACCCTTGTGTATTTACCTGCCTGCTTACAAGGTTACACCACATTGACACAGAGTCGGAGCGATAAGCTCAAACTGTACATAGCATATTGACCCCTATCTCCACTACGAAATGCACAAATTTCTATCCAGATAAAGAGACGCGCGCATTCAGACTTTGAATTTTCGTCATATCAAGCGCTATCGTAATGTCACGCTATAATCACATATGTTTTGATATGTCGACAATCACCATTGCTAAACAAAATAAATAACACTTTGTCTAGAAGCTCAGTACTTCAGGCCCTTTTTGAAATCAAAAACTAACTACAATACTTCGCTTACGCAAGTTGTATAGAAGGTATTTTTTATGGCAAGTGAAGTATTTTTTTTTCGTATACTAATTTTAGTAAGGTACACAGGTCGTATATTCGCGAGGCATTCATGTCTTTATTCTGTCTTTGGCATCATAGCTCCTAAATGGAGGAACCGAATTTGTTTTATTTTATTTTGTATGTATTTTTGTAGAGAGTGTTCTTACCTATGTTTGATGAAAATCGGTTCAAAAGCCGAAAGCCAAAAAAAAAATGCCCTTCAAAAGTTATACGCGTTTTACTCTTTAAATAGAAGTTTTTCACGAGATATTGTGTCATAATTAAGTGTTTCGATAGATTGTCGATCGAAGCGTACTATAGAATATAATTGTATTTTAAAAAGCATAATATAATAATTAAATTAACTCCACCGACTCAAAAATCTCCTTAAAGAATTAAGTATTTTGGTAATTTTATTTATTTAGCGATCCCCTGACCGACCGCAGGCTTATTACGTATCTTTTGCAAGAGCAAAACGATAGCGATCATGTTTCGCTTTATGTCATAAAAGTCGGCATTACCTGCAGTGTAGGTATGGTAGGTCTAACACAATCGTTTGCTAATCGCTCGCTGTTTATCAAATGCACTTTTTTTTAAACAACCGCCAACAACTTTTGTATTGAAGAGCAATTATTGCGCAAAAATCGCTATCGTTAATTGTTTTGTTCTTGCAAAAGATACGTAATAAGCCTGCGGGGTTTTGAGTCGACGGTTTCTTATTGTTTTTTTGTTGTTTTCGCCTATCCGACTTCCACAACCCATAACTAGTAACACGATAGACCTTGACTTTAGCAAGCCTGTTTCAGATTTTCAGGGTTTTTACCGGTAACGACTATCAAAGGGTTACAAATAACAGCAGGGGTAAAAGGCTTATCGTGCTTTCACGGAAGGCTTTTGGTAAGTAATGGATCCTCGCCTCCACAGACGGACCTCGGTAAGCGTTGCTTAACCAAGATCGTGCTGCCGTTATTATTTACCCACGAGGAAAACCAAAACGAATAACTTAACTTTGGTCATTAAAGAAAAGAAAGTAATTAAATGTTTAGCAATTATAAAATTTGGTGAGCCACAAAAAAACAGCATTTATATAATTTGGTCGGCATATAAAGATTTTGCTTGCAATTTAAAAAAAAACAGGCAGCAATCCTTGTTCCGCAAATAATTTTGATAATGGCCAAAAATTAAATCATAAATAGGCAGCTTACAATAACATGAGTTTGCAAATAAATAATCCGCAAAATAACTACTTGATCAGCAAGATTTCATGATTGATCAGCAGACAAAACATGTATATAAGCAGTGTATTTGATTGGTATGCATATTTAAAACATGCTGAGCAAAATAACTAATTGGATTGCGTTTTTGTTGAAAAATCAGCAATGTACGGGGGGCGTGGGAAGTAGGCGGAGTAAGAGCAGGAAAATTAAAAATATCAAAGTTCTTTTAGCTGATAAAAAAAACCTGGCTATCAAGATCCCAGCTGACCGAAAGGAGCGAGCGCAGTATAGCGCGAGCGACGACATTTTTGCCAGAAAACGAGAAACAATAAAAAATAATATATAATCATAGACAAGTTAAGTATTTTTGCTACTTTTATATGCAGCTCAAAATGTATTTAATTATTAAATATATTTGTATTTAATATGCTGTACAAAAATAATTACAGCCATCCAGAATGACATAAATTGCTGAGTGATTTTGGAATGTTTGCTGATCAATTAGCTATTTCTGCTCACATATTATATTTTTCTGCTCACAAAAAAACGAATACTATGCTAATCATTTAAATAACACACTTAAAAAAATGCCATTCAAACTTGGGACCAATTTAATTTGGTTTTAGCTTTGACGAATAAAAAGTCGACAGTCCCATTATTTAGCTTGCTAACGAGAGCAAGAACAGCTAAAGAAAATCCTTGCAATCTAGCGAAAAATGTCTGTAATATGGATGATGATTTTTAAGAAAATAAAATGCCGTATATTTTCAAGGTAATGACATGTCACCGCGATGTTTAATAGCTCTGCGGGCAGCTGCGCTATGTATTTTCTGAGCCTGATTTACTGAAAGGGATGTTCTTGATGGTGTGACGCAATTCAAATTGCGTCAACAGGCGATATCGCGTTCGTATTTTCTAAGTAAATTTCAAGTGCAAATCGGTCGAATTGCACCGATTTCCGTCCATGTGAATGTAGGTACAGTCAAGCAAGTTGATTCATGACTCTTTCGGCGATAATTCGTTTGAAAACTTCAAAACATTAAAGTTTTCTTGTTATACCTCTCGAGGTGCACTTAAGACGTTTTTACAAGCTTTTTATTAACTCCTTCTTTTGTGTTCGTGTTAAATCTTGCAACAGAATTTTAAAGCAGTTATCCTCAACCGATTAAGATAAAATTTTGCGTACACGTTTGGTTTGGATGACAATACACGGTAAATAAAAAGATATTAATTTATTTGAAAAAAAAAATATAAATAAAACTGTATCAATACGGGCATAGGGTCGTGCAATTTTGAGCATTGTGCTCATTGCAATAGATTTGTAATTGAACTAAAAATATTTTTTAGATGACGCAGAAATTAGGTATGTTTTGAATTTGGAGTAACTGTCGTCCAGTATTGTTTGCTTATAGAAAGAAGAAGATACAGAACGTAAGTAGGTACATACATATTTTATTTCAAAAATATATACTAACTATTGGTAACAGAAGCTTATTTTTAAATGAAAAGAAAAACTACAAATAATAAAACGTGTAGTAGATATTAAAATGGTGGCATGTCATCGAGATGGGTGAACTATTTGTCACTTTCTTATTTTATTAAATTGTTTTTTGCTAAGGAAATATTTATTTGATTTATTTGACCTAATTATATTTGAATGTCTTTGAATTTGTGACAATCTAAGAAGTCGAATTTGACAGCATAAAATACGTTATATATAAAAAAAACTTTTTGCAAAAAAATACTACCGACTTCCAAATACAAAACTACAAAGTGAAAAATAACTTAATTTTTTGAAGTCGGTGTCTTTCGTAGGTACCATTTTTTTGCGTTATGGACACCGACTTCAAAAAATTAAGTTATTTTTCACTTTGTAGTTTTGTATTTGGAAGTCGGTAGTATTTTTTTGAAAAAAGTTTTTTTATTTTTCCCTTTTTAGTTGTACGTACCTAATAGGCAAATTAGTAAGGGAACTATTTCGCCAGAAAAGATTTCATGAAACTTGAACATAACCGGTGAAATGAGAGGTCTGCTTACCCCTTAAGAGCGAACTGGCGTGATGTTATGTTATGAAATGTTATAAACAACAAACAGACATGCGATTGCAGCAATTCCGAGAGATTTGCCGTTATTTATTGAAGAGTTCTGTTGTATATCTCCGAAGTTCTTCATCAGATCTTCACCAAACTAAAATGGGACCAATTTCGGAACATACTTTTTCAAACAAAAAAAGAATTTTCAAAATCGGTCCACAATTGACGGAGTAATCGGAGAACATACACAAAAAAAAAAAAAAAAAAAAAAAGAAAAAAAAAAAAAAAAAAAAACAAACATGAAGTCGAACATAGAACCTCCTCCTTTTTGGAAAGTCGGTTTAAAAAAAATAAAAAAAACAAACATGAAGTCGAACATAGAACCTCCTCCTTTTTGGAAAGTCGGTTAATTAAATATGGGAAACATAGTAATTAATTAGGATTATAAATTTGATTTTTCGTAGACGTTCATACAAAGTTATCGCGGCATGTAAAATTAAAACCGTCATGAATCAACTTGCTTAACTGTAGTTGCAATTTCGCTTAGTGAAAATTGCTTATCGCCGCGGTCGAATAGCATCGAGACATCAGGCAGGTTAAGGGTTAGCACACACCGCAAAGCGATACGAGGCGAACACGAGATGCGGATTTAAAATTTCGTATTGAATATAGAAATTTATTTACGGCTACAAAAACACTGTTCAGTTTAAATTTGAATTAATTTGTATTCGAATTCCACGAGGTGATTTTTAATTCTTACAGGTCCTGGATTCGATTGAGCAAACTATTTTAATTCATCATCATCATTTCAGCCGAAAGACGTCCATTGCTGGACATAGGCCTCCCCCAGGCGTCGCCACATTGACCGATCCCGTGCGTCTCGCATCCAGCGCCTTCCCGCAACCTTAACTAGGTCATCAGTCCACCTAGTGGGAGGCCTTCCAACGTATCGTCTTCCGGTTCGCGGTCGACATTCCAAACCTTTTCGGCCCCATCGGCCATCCGTTCTGCGAGCAATGTGCCCTGCCCACTGCCACTTAAGTTTGGCAATTCTTCGGGCTATGTCGGTAACTTTGGTTCTCCTGCGGATATCATCATTTCTGACGTGATCAAGGAAATTTCGAGCATAGCCCTCTCCATTGCCCTTTGGGTGACTTTGAGCTTTCTGATAAGGCCAATTGTGAGCGACCACGTCTCGGTCCCATAGGTGATCACTGGCAACACACACTGGTCATAGACTATTGTCTTCAGACACTGCGGTAAATTGGACGAGAAGATACCACGCAACTTTCCGAACGCCGCCCAGCCGAGTCGGATTCGACGGTTGACCTCTTTCTCGAAATTGGACCTACCCAACTGGACCGTTTGTCCCAGGTAGACATAATCGTCTACAACTTCGAGTGTAGAGTCTCCGACTTTGATAGGAGTGGGTGTTACATGAGCATTCACCATGACCTTGGTTTTGTCCATGTTCATTTTAAGACCCACTCCTTCGGAAGCTCTACTGAGGTCATCGAGCATTTTACTGAGGCTCTCCATGGTCTCAGCCATGACCAGCTATTTTTAATGTATGTAATAAATTTGTTTTTTAATTTAATCAAACATATCTAATATAATTTAATTTAAAATTCAATGACATTTAGGATATTATTGTTATTCACCATTTATTATTATTGTGTAGTGATATCTAAATAAATTGCTGTGCTTACCTATAATTTTGATGCATGCAGTGCTATTATATTTGTTACTGTTAAGTAATAAGAATGTCCTGGTGTGTATTTAGTTGGTTTGCCTAAATAAATAAATAGCTCAGCAAGCAGCCCGGGATATGGATTTGTGCCTGGTTGGTAGCACTAGACTAGCCTAATCCCTACATAAATAACTTAAAAATAAATGGTGAAATTGTAGGTGTCTATGTCCACCTCTACCAAACCCTGCAAGGCAAACAGCCGAGATCTTTAGTTATATTTATGTATTAGCGGACGCCTCGCGGTTTCACCCGCGTAGTTCCTGTTCCCGTGGAAATACAGGGATAAAAAGTAGCCTATGTCACCCGGGGATAGTGTACCTTCCTAACGGTGAAAGAATTTTTGAAATCGGTCCAGTAGATTTTTAGTTTATTCGTTACATACAAAAATACAAATCTTTCCTCTTTATAATATTCTTATTAGTATAGATAATATAGTGTCAGCATCTTTTACGGGGCTGCTTAAAAGACATTCCTCCAATTACTGAATTAAAAACGTAAAGTTGAGCATTTGTCAAACTCTACGATTATACCTAACCCGCTCATTACACGGAGTGAATAGGAATGCAGTGAATGGGAACAAAACTTTGTTTAGGATTTCAACTGAGTTACCACTTTATTGGTTACAAAAAAAACCATAGTATTTTTTTAAATAATTATTTAATATTATTATTGGAGTACCTACTAAAATGCAGCAAACAATTTTTAAATAACGTGTAAATTACCTTCAAAGTCTTTTTTTCTATTCAGCCTTGAGTATTACACAACGTATTTTTTTTTTGTTTGAAAGTTGACATTATGGAGAGTGTTGTTAGCTAAGTTTGATGAAAATCGGTTCAGCCGTTCTCAAGTTATGGGCGTTTTACTGTTTGAATCGAGGTGTTTTCGCAAGATATAGTGTCAATTACGTGTTCAATAGAGTTTCGATCGAAGCGTGTCTACTAGTAGATAAATTATGTAGCATGAAATAAAAATGTCGGGGTTTTTTTTTAATTTTACTTGTTAAATGAAAAATCAGGCTTGAAGTTGAGAGTCACTTTTCCACGTGACTTTAAAAAGGCCAAGGCCGAATGAGGAAATGGTTATCAGTGAGCAAAATATGTCATTTCGAAACGAATTAAATACAAACGTGACATTTTACTAAACAGTGCTATCGCTTGACCAACTGACTGTACCCAGCAATTGTATTTACGCAATTTACTTACGAAATATTGATAACTTTTAGAGTTCCGTGGCGATTTTAGAAACCCCCGTTTATTTTTGTATAGATTGTTAATTTCGCTCCTTGCTGCTGTTCTTCAAAACTATAAATTGCGCTATATCACTTTGGCTGTGTTATATCTATAAAGTATTAACAAATATTTGGTATCAAAACAAATCAATATGTTACGTCGGTTCCAAGACCCTTTTCCCAAGTATGTTGGCGCATGTCCAGTCTAACAGGGAGCTGAATACCGGTAGTATACATAGAGTTGGTTCCTTTTTTACCCAACTGCAAGGAAAGGTTATGTTTTTCGCGCGTATCTTGTATGTTTATATGTATATAATACTAGCTTATGCCAGCGGCTTCGCCCGCGTGAAGTGTTTGTATACCAAAGGAACATTATACCGAGATGAAAGCTTATGTAGGTACTATTGCGGACTATAATCTATCTCCGTGCTAAATTTCGTCAAGATCCGTTCAGTCGTTCCGGCGTGATTAGGTAACATACATACATCCATCCATCCAAACTTTCACATTTATAATATTAGTAAGAAGTAAGATTCTTTATTACCTTATAACTTTTAAACCGCTACACGGATTTATATAACTAAGAAATCGTTTGACACGTCGTTACCACCCAAGTGTTCTTAGATAGGTGCCGTAAAGAAAAAAAAACAAACATGTCGAATTTTGGGCGCCATATTTTTCACATCCAATTATTTTTTCTTCCAACCATATCGCGTGGGGTATCAAAATGAAGGGTTATAAGACGTGGTAATGAATATATATAATGCTTTTATATAAATATACCTAAAAAGCTGTGCTGTCGGAGTATACATATTCGCGAGCTGGCTGGCCACTTGATCCTCCGACTGCACAGCAAGCTGTTCTTATTGTTTACATCTTTTTAGTTCGCTTCTTAAGTCGGCGGGTTTTTGTTTTTCAATTTTGTTTTTCCTTTAAACCTGTCTTCTTGTGCAGTTACCTGTCTCTTCTTCTTACCTCTTTTCTTTGTTTGGTTCATTCTAAATGAAGTTATCATGAAATTTCATGAAACAGAAAGAAATTCTCTCATTTATCGTTAATTCATCTTCATAAAGTGTGAATTAATCTCGATGAAGTGTTCGTCTGGATACAGTGGGTCAAAGAGGGTAACTTTGGGGTAAATCCTTTAAGCCACACCTTCATCATCCCCGACACATCTGTCAATCAATGACAAAAGGGGTGATTATGATAACGGAGGATATCATTCATTTGTTCAGGTGGGGGTTAAAAGAGATATTACATTTTAAAATGAATAAATATGGCTTACTTCTGAAATCTTTACTAGAGATCTACTCAAGTTTTAATATCAAGAAAAACGTATAAACGTTAAATTGATAAAGTACCTAAAAGCAGATTAATTTTAAGCGTCCTTTTCTACACTAAGTAGCTTATTTATGGCGAATTTATTATTTCAGTACCAAGACAAAATTATTTATAATAAAATACGTACGGAACCCACGCACTAGACACGCACCTGACATAGCTTTACTTATATATAAATCGGCGCATGTGAATTATTTACAGTGTATATAGAACACATCGTGGGAACTATTCCTATAATATTTGTTTGTCCGTGTGTGCAACATTGAAAATAAACAAACAAACATGAAGAATATAGCGATATTTGTGTTTGTTTTATATTTGTGCCAGGTAAGGTCTATTTTGCTTTTTATCCGACTACGGTGAAGCCATAAGGAAGTGATATGATTTTAGAAGTCTATGTATGTATGCATGTATTTACTTACGCCTAAACTAATCACCCTATTTTGATGAATGAGTTGTCAATAGATATTATGGCTTGGGTAACTTAAGCTACCCGTAGTCGGGTTACAGTTTTTCTTTTTGTGACTTTATTTTTTCTTTGCAAATATTAGTTAGTAGGTATATTTATACCAATTAATTATGTTCAATGATTTGTGATTATTTCAAGGATAGATTGATGATCTAGCTTCTCTTAAATATGAAATATTATTTCTTAGTAGACTTTTTAATTTTTGGCTGTTGTTAGGTATCGCTGATAGAAAGTCACTTTTTACCCGACTGCCGAAAGAGGGTAATGGGTTTATCAGTCTATGTATGTATGTATGGTTGTTCCTATGTGGCGTTCTAGAGAGCAAACGCGTTGGCCGATTTTGATTATTCTTGTCTACCGATTCGTCTTAACCCTGCGAGTGTCACTGGCTACATTAAAATTGGAAAATAGAAAAATGGCGGATTTTGGGCCCATATTGTGGGGGGTAATTTTTATTTGTTCCCAACCCATCTTGTGGGGTATCAAAATAAATGGTTTTAAGAGGTGATTTCAAAAATATATAACACTTGTATGTTTAAATGTACCTAAATAAAAAAAAATAACTAAAACATTATAAATAAAAAAACGTTAATTCAAAAAACCAAAATCCGACTGCTTAAAAAGCTGGTTTTGGTCAGACAGCTCGGGAATATTGATCCTGCGACTGCACAGCATGATTTTCTTCTTGTTTACTTCTATTTAGTTCGCTTTCGTTTTTTGATTTTTGCATAATCTTTTTTTTTTTGATGCTGCTTTTTTTATTCTTTACCAGCTTCCCGCGGCTTCGTCCATTAGTAAACATTATAACAATATAGGTCTATGTGCTATTCCTATACAACATCCAAACTTAACAAACATACATCCAAACTTTCACATTAATATGATTAGTAGGATATATAAATAATATAGTACCTTTTGCACACATCTTTATAAATTATAGCGTATGTGTTAGTCTGATGTCATAAGCTATATTTTTGTAAAATTTCATCATAATCCGGTCAGTAGTTTTTGCGTGAAGAGTAACAAGCATTCATCAATCCTAACAAACAAACTTACACGTTTTTAATAGTAGTAGACTTTAATTTTATTTATTGACAATTCGATGGTCTATCATACTATATGACATGGCATAACCTCGCTTCTCGTGCTTGAGGTCGCGGTTTCAAATTGGGCAAGTACCAATGTGACTTTTTCAAATTCATATGTACTTTCTAAGTTTATCTTGGACATCACAGGCAACGGTGAAGGAAAACATCGTGAGGAAATTTGGACTTATATAGTTAATGTAAGTCTGAAATAGCCAAGGCAGAGGCCTGTGGGGTTCCCAGAGGTGACTTAATTAACTCTGAAACCAGAGGTGGCCACATCCTCGCACGAAAAAGAAAGATGCCCCCGTAAAACCCAGAACAGATTTTACGACTCCATACTGCAGTTCTACCAAATATAGACTATCTTAGTAATCATTCCTTGCTTACCTTTCCAGAATGCAACAGCCTACTGCTGCTTCCGTGACCCTTACATGCTACCAACCACACCATGCACCAACATGTGTGCCAACTCCTGCGGCAGCATCGCCAACCCCTGCAACTGCGGCGTCCCCTGCAAGTGCTTCAGAGATCCGGCCAACATCTGCAATGTTTGCGACACACCTTCACCGGTCTGCCAATGTTTGGCCAAGTGTGAATGTGGGTGCGATGGACCTAACTACCCCATATACTTCCCTGAGGTTACATATCCTGTGACTATAATGGAAATTGAACCTTTCTATTATAGGTCTTGTTTTTCTGCTTGAATATTGAATAAATAAATGTTTAAAATACTATGACGTTTTATTAACCGACTTACCAAAAAGAAGGAGGTTCTATGTTCGACTTTATACATATGTATTTTTTTTATGTATGTTCACCGATATCTCCGTCAATTGTGGTATTGTGGACCAATTATAAAAAATAATTTTGTTTGATAGAGTATGTTCCGAAATTGAAGATCTGATGAAGAACTTCGAAGATATGCAGCAGAACTCTTCAATAAATAAAGGCAAATCTCTCGGGATTGCTGCAATCGCATTTCTGTTTATTGTTTATACCAATATTTCATAAAATAAAATCACGCCAGTACGCTCTAAAGGGGTACGCAGATGTGTACAGTTCACTTTGGTACACTTTCATTTCACCGGTTATGTTCAGTTTCATTATTATGCCGGCATTATAGGTACCTTACGTAACTACTTGCCTATGTACAACTAAAAAGTGTAAATTAAAAAAAAACATTTTGCAATAATATACTACCGGCTTCCAAATAACAAAACTACAAAGTGAAAAATTACTTTATTTTTGGAAGTCGGTGTCCATAACGCAAAAAATTGGTACCTACCAAAGACACCGAATGCCAAATTTCCGTCTTGTTGTGTGTAGACGGTATATTTGATAGATTAGTTAGATGTAAACGACTAGCTAGATTTAATGATCATTTACTTTCACTGGTAAAGAATATTAATATTCAGTATTGAATTGATTATATAACGTGCTGATTTATGGAGCACCAAAAGCACGCAAAAAGTATTCTTCCCGTAGTCTACTAATATATACTAGTAGTCTATACTGGCATGTACACCTCTGATTAACACTAAGTCTATGGGCAGAGAGAACTTGACGTATCTTTACAACAGATTAAAATAAATAATATTAATTTTGTGTTACCATACTTAACCAAAATGTGCTGATGCATGGAGCACCCAAAGGTTTAGAGATCCAAAAAGTACTCTGCCCATAGACTACTAGTAGTCTATACTAGCATGTACAATACACCTCTGAGGTGCACTAAGTCTATGGGCAGAGAGAACTTGACGTATCCTTACAACAGATTAAAAATACAACAGATAAAAAATAATAATATTAACTCTGTGTTGCCATAAACAGTACTTAACCAAAATGTGCTGATGCATGGAGCACCCAAAGGTTTAGAGATCCAAAAAGTACTCTGCCCATAGACTACTAGTAGTCTATACTAGCATGTACAATACACTTCTGAGTTGCACTAAGTCTATGGGCAGAGAGAACTTGTCGTATCCTTACAACAGATTAAAAATACAACAGATAAAAAATAATAATATTAACTCTGTGTTGTCATAAACAGTACTTAACCAAAATGTGCTGATGCATGGAGCACCCAAAGGTTTAGAGATCCAAAAAGTACTCTGCCCATAGACTACTAGTAGTCTATACTAGCATGTACAATACACTTCTGAGTTGCACTAAGTCTATGGGCAGAGAGAACTTGACGTATCCTTACAACAGATTAAAAATACAACAGATAAAAAATAATAATATTAACTCTGTGTTGCCATAAACAGTACCTATAATCAAGTTGCTTTCGAATTTTCATAAAAAACAACCAGAAAAAGTAACTGCTAAAGATAAAGAAATCTATCTATCTAGCTTATTTTGACTCTCTGATGGGCAAAGGCCTCCGTCTTCATTTCTACACCATTTCTGACGTAAGAGACCAGTTATTTAGTATCTAATCGTGTTTAATTAATCCGTTGTTAAACTATAAAAGCAAGGAAGCAATTACATTGAGCTATATATTTCGGTCATGGGTTACAAATTATTCCAAACCGCGTTTAAGTTATTACAAGCCAATTCGAATTTACGGCTTCTGCAGGATTAAGAGGTGTAACATCTACCTAGCTTAATGAGTTATATATAACCCTCGGGTAGGTAAAACAGTGCTTGTTATGGTATTAGTTTGTCGTTGGCATTAGTACATTATGGTACAAGTGTGTAATGTTGGTGATTACCGCTGAGGCGCCATTGAGACCCGAGCCGTGTATCATACGACGTTTTTCAACACACTTGCTCATAAAGTGGCTCTAATTTCACCTCGATTAGGCACATAATGACACCTGTAATCAAACTGTGACTTTTTCATTGCTATTATTCACAAGTGAGTTATAGAGTTTTTTTTTTTAATTTATTGGTTGAGTTGCTTTCTTCTTAAAAAAGTATCGATACAAAAAAGATCGTACTCAATAGCACAAATGCAAAACATTTCATGCAACTTCGTGTTTAAATAGATAATTTCTACTTGTACGTGTTTAATAAATAAAACTTTCACTCAAATATAACTTTTGTTTTTGTGTGTAATAAAGAAAACTTGAAATTCCCCATTTTGTACGTGGCTAATACGCTATCCGCGAAAACCCAAAAAAAAACTCATTCATTTTAGTCTATGGCCGATCGCCATTTTTAGATGAGCGCGCATAGGAAAACTGATTAATTTTGCCCGCCATTGCGAAAAAAAATTCACAACTCGTTTTCACTGTTGGAAATGATTTTTTAGTATTATTTGCAATTTGAAAAACGTCGTATGATACACGTGTGTATTGATGATTACCGTCCTCGGTTCTCTTAAGACCCTCACCTGACGGCTCGGATCTCAATGGCGCCTCAGCGGTAATCACCAACATTACACACTTGTACCATAATGTACTATAATTCAGGGGTATCTTTAGTGTCAAATAGTCTTAGTCTTAGTCATCATCATCATCAGTCTTTTAATGTGCCCACTGCTTGGAAACAGGACTCCTCTCATAGAGAGGGAATGGGCTACAATCCACCACGCGGGCTCAGTGCGTGTTGGTGGATGTCACATGGCCTCGATTTTTTGGCTGTAGGACATGCCGGTTTTCTCACGATGTTTTCCTTCACCGTTTTGAGAGCAGTGGTGATGAAAGAATGTACACAAGTTCGAACTCACGACCTACAACTTGTAAGTCGCGGTCTCTACCACTGGGCCACCACTGCTATAAAATTCATAATTCGAGTTTTAGCTCTCGCCTATTTTCTCCTCCAGTATTGGACAAATTTAAAAGATATTAGGAGGAAATAGGCGAGAGCCAAACCTCGAATTATGACTTTTTACTTAGGATATTTAATTGGATGTCTGCGAACGCATTTCCTCCTAATTATTCAATCAACCCAACCTTGTCTTTGCCATTTTGTGGTCGGGTTCCAGTCTA
The DNA here is from genome assembly GCA_964057195.1 of Orthosia cruda. Lineage (NCBI taxonomy): Eukaryota > Metazoa > Arthropoda > Insecta > Lepidoptera > Noctuidae > Orthosia > Orthosia cruda. The sequence goes on from OZ059825.1 coordinate 5,027,264, forward strand.
GCCGGATTCAGCTGAGTACCAGTATTTTAAATGGAGTGACTGCTTATCTGATCTCCACAACCCAGTAACTTGGTATCATGATCCCCAATGGCTAGACTGGTGTTAGATTACAGGCTTCTGACTGCCGTGAACGACTGTCAAAGATAGCTTAACGTGCTTACCGATCAGATATAGACGGTCACCCATCCACGGACCGACGTCGACAAGCGTAGCTTAACCCGTGCGCCAGTGACAGCCTGGTAGTAAACTGGGGACTTACCGGTTTGCCGATTCGAACCCCGGCAAGTTTTGCTTGGTGTAATTAATTGCTCACTACTACTCTCTAACTGGGGTCTGTGTGTGTCCCAGTGGTCAATAAGTCAGAGGGATTTTTAAGGACTTTAATTGCTTGCTAAATTTGTCAGAATGATTACGCACAATGTCTAAAAAAGTTGTTGATAGATCCGAAATTAGATTTGGTTAAATTTAATTTCGGAAATCTCCTCAGAAACCAAAATATAGGAAACTGTTTTTTAAAGAATTATGGCTTTCGAAGAAAACAAAGGCCTTATCTTGTCTGTTCCAGTTTATTTTTCCAGTTGCAAGAAATATTAAACAGAAAACTGAAGAAAATATAAAATTGAACGGGAGCACGTTTATTAATTCTTGGAATAGCGTTTTCTTTGGAAAATATTAACGTTCATTTACGTCGCTTCATACAAGCGTATTATATTTCCTTCAGGTGCATTCATTATGTTCGTTTTACGACGTTTATTATTATAAGTAAGACAATAAGAAGGTGTGGGGCGTTTGAAAATTAAAGTACCTACCTACCTAAAACAAAGATATTTAGGTTGTTTAATGTTGAATATGTCAGATAGGTACACACAATTGCAATGAGGCAGTATAATAGTACATTATGCTACAAGTGTGTAATGTTGGTGATTACTGCTGAGGCGCCATTGAGACCCGAGCCGTTAGGTGAGAGCCGAGTACGGTAATCATCAATACACACGTGTATCATACGACGTTTATCAACACACTTGTGAAAAAAAAATACAAAAAAAAACATTTTCAACAGTGAAAATTTGTTGTGTAAAATTTTCGCAATGGCGGGCAAAATTAATCAGTTTTCCTACGCGCGCGCATCTAACAATGGCGATCAGCCATAGACTAAAAGAATGAAGTTTCTTTTTTTTTGGCTTTTCGCGGATAGCGTTTTAGCCACGTCCTAAATGGTGAATTTCAAGTTTTCTTTATTACAGAGAAAAACAAAAGATATATTTGAGTGAAAATTTATTTATTAAACACGTACAAGTTGAAATTATCTATTTAAATACGAAGTTTAATGAAATGAGCAAGCAATAGGTACATTAATTTATTTGTACTATTGAGCACTTTTTTGTATCGAAACTTTTTAAGAACAAAGCAACTCAACCAATAAATTAAAAAAAATACTCTGTAACTCACTTGTGAATAATAGCAATGAAAAAGTCACAATTTGATTACAGGTGTCATTATGTGCCTAATTGCGATAAAATTAGAGCCACTTTATGAGCAAGTGTGTTGAAAAGAATTTTGATGGTGATAAAGAAACTATGGAATTAGGTATCAATCAAAGACACGATTTATGCTAAAATCAACTTTCAACTTCATCTATTGAAAAAAATATTACCAATCAACACGAAGGCAATGCTTGTGCAGACCTTAATATTTCCTATCATCGATTATGGTGACATGTGCTACTATGACCTAAATGCAGATCTCCTCAACAAACTTGACCGTCTTCTAAATTACTGCATTCTATTTGTTTTCAATTTGCGTAAATATGATCATGTCTCTGCGCATCGATCACTTCTAAAGTGGTTACCCATACGCCAACGCAGGGAGCTAAGGACACAACTACCTTGTTCTCATTTCTCGACTCTTCCAATTTCCCTAGTTATCTGGCCCCTCACTTTCAATATACACACACTGGCAAAATTAGCGGAACAAGAAAAAAATATCATAAAACTTTCTTTTTCACCGTTACGGGGTGGTTTTTATTTTGTTTTGTAACAAATCCAATTATGCTTAATTGATAAAACAATTGAATGTTTCTTGTCAAGCGATTGTTTTAATTTTATTCGAATTTATATCATTTTGAGAGAATTTCACATATGGCCACTTCATGGTTTTGGTTTTAGGAATTCGAAAAATTTTCATTAACACACTGAATTATTCGTTTTATTTTTAACGTTTAGACTTCTTTCGAAGTTAAGAACGTCATTTGTGCCCAATTTATTTCAAACTGATAGGCCTAGGGCACTTGAGAAGAGAAAAAATAATGAAATCTACAGATGATGTGCATAATTCATCGTTTATTTGTTTCAACCATTTATTGCAGTTTCCAATGATTTAAAGAGACTAATGTGTTTTTGAAAAGATCAGGACAGGGCAGAAAATTCCTTTTTCTAAAAGGAATAATCGTTTCGTTCATTTTCTTATTCGCAAAAACCTGCGTTTAAAGGATGTACAAGCCAGAAATGAGCTGGAGGAAGTTCAAGGTGCAACAGTAAGTGACCTTACGTTACGAAAGAGGCTTAAGAAAGCTGGTTTAGCTTCATTCGTGCCCGCCGAAGGTCCAAAAGTTTAGGCACACCTCCTTAGAAACAGAATAACTTCTGCTAGAGAACAGCGACTCTGGTCCATAGACTAATGGAGTAATAGTACATTATGGTACAAGTGTGTAAAGTTGGTGATTACCGCTGAGGCGCCATTGAGACCCGAGCCGTTAGGTGAGGGTCTTAAGAGAGCCGAGGACGGTAATCATCAATACACACGTGTATCATACGACGTTTTTCAACACACTTGTGAAGAAAATAATACTAAAAAATCATTTCCAACAGTGAAAACGAGTTGTGAATTTTTTTTCGCAATGGCGGGTAAAATTAATGAGTTTTCCTATGCGCGCGCATCTAACAATGACGATCGGCCATAGACTAAAAATAATGAATTATAATTTTTTTGGCTTTTCGCGGATAGCGTTTTAGCCACGTACGAATTGGAGAATTTCAAGTTTTCTTTATTACAGACAAAAACAAAAGTTATATTTAAGTGAAAGTTTTGTTTATTAAACACGTACAAGTTCAAATTATCTATTTAAATACGAAGTTGCTTGAAATGTGTTGCATTTGTACTATTGAGCACGATCTTTTTTGTATCGAAACTTTTTTAAGAACAAAGCAACTCAACCAACAATTTAAAAAAAGAGCTCTTTATCTCACTTGTGAATAATAGTAATGAAAAAGTCACAGTTTGATAACAGGTCTCATTATGTGCCTAATTGCGGTGAAATTAGAGCCACTTTATGAGCAAGTGTGTTGAAAAATATTGTTTAGCGATGAGTGTGAAGTCATTAAAATTAAATTAACGGATGGCAATAAATGTGTTATCATGAACAAGAACAACAAAGACTGTAAATTTTGTAAGCTATTGTGGCATATGGTACAGGAAGAATATTGGTTCAGGTAGGACTTGTTTGGAAGCTCGTACGGACTTGGTGGTGATCGATGGAGGAGATCTTATATAGATCGCTATGGAAGAGTGATTTAAGAATAAAATGTGATATCATTTGCCCCTTTACCAGGGGTCACTTCGTTTTGATCTAGGATAATGCTTGGCCGCATACCACTTTTTCATCTGCAGTCTATCTTAATAAGGACAATATCGCAGTTTTGGCGGCGCCGGCGAGATAACCAGATATGCATCCGAAAGAACACGTCTGGGACCTGCTAAAACGAAGAGCAAAATTCATAATACCTAAACCTGTCAATGTGGGTGAAGTGCGAAGTGCCGTTTTATAGGAATGATAGAGACTACCACAGAAAACAATGTATAACATTATTGTCATTATGTCTGGTCGCGTGAAATCTTTATTAAGATACACTCCATATTATGTAATATTAATTTTATTGAAAAGTTGTTTTTTTATTAATTTTGATTAATTGTTTTTTAAGGTTAGTAATAACCTTAAAAATCAACACCGTGCAGTTTTCACATAAAATCATGTTACTCACACAGAATGTACTAAATACAATCTCATTTTTATTTCAAAATGTGTATTTTTAAGTAAGGAAACCTGCCCTAATATAAATTTCTAAAAATAAATAGTAACTTTAAAAAACTCGATGTTTTTATTTTGTTCCGCTAATTTTGCCGGTGTGTATCCGCCAACCACATTAAAAATGTACGGTCATCCCATAACCGCCTTCTTCAATGTCCCACTCTCCGCACTGACTTCATTCACCGTTCTTTCTTCGTTCAGTCTATTTCTCTGTGGAATGCGCTCCCCCAGAAAATCAGGATTGCAACCAACCGGTTAACGTTCAAAGTTAAAGTTCGCGAGCATATCTGTAAGAAGTTGGCAGTAGTATCGTCACAGCGCTAATGTTTTTCAATTATTTATCTATTACTACTAATGTTTAAGTATATATAAGTATTTCGTTTATTATTTTGAATATATATTTATGTTATAATTATATTGTATTTATAGTTTATAAGTATATTTAAATAATCCTACTACATTTAACTTTCAATATTGCACCTACCACTTTTTATTACTCCGTCACCCAAAGGTCGACTGGTAGAAAATGCCTAAGGCATTATGTCCGCCACTGTACATTTGTGTGCATGAAGTATTTAATATATAAATAAACTTTTAAAGACCAAATAAGCTGTTTTCTGTATTTTATCGAGTGCGATAAAAACGTTTTTGTATTTCGAGTTTTTTATTGAGCTTTATATTTTGTTATATAGATCGATATTTGCCTGGGGATAAAAATAAACCTATTTATCAAACAGTGTACCTACCTACCAATATTAAAATTACTTTATTTATAAAAACCCCAGAAACCGAATATGATTAACTTATATTCCCGTACTAACATTCTAGGCAAGCTTGAACTCGATTACTAATGAATCCAAGGAACCTCACGTATGCATGGCTTTGTAACTAATATGCTAGACTTTGTGGCTCAGCTGTGGTGCAACTGGCTTCATTTGGACAAAGGGAATAATGGCCTTTGATAGATGATAATTATGTTGTTAATTAAACTTTATGCGGGTAAACGAAGCAAAAGAAGTGTGAAGGGATCGTAGCAGGTAGCGTTCTGTATTTTTTGCCCCATCTGCTCTTTTTGGCGTTGAGAATTGCTCATGCATACTGCACTACCAATGGGAGATAGTGCAGATATGTGACACACCGACCCACTAAAACTCCACGGTGTCCTCCTGTGCCGCTTATGGCAGGAACGCGGTCAAGTGTCTCACCGCGAACCCCCCTCCTCTGAGAGTACCCTCCATCACCGGCGCACCAGTACATATTGTACGCAGTGACCACTCCAGGGATCAAACCAGCACATGGGTGCCAGACGCCCCTGTGTGTGGCACCCTTGGTCACCTGTGACAGGTCAGGTTCAGGTCAGTGGCCCTACCATTTTTCGGCAGGCGATAGGGAGAGCTGACAACTCTATATCAACCCTCCTCCTCCTCTGTTGCCCTTTTGCGTCTTCCATCAGAATGTGGCGACCCCGTCCAGACCGCGGATGGTAGGGAGAACGGCGCACCGCGATACCGGCACTTCTCTCCCGCCGCGGCCTCCTAGTCTCCTACCCTCAGCCACGATGCATCCTATACGACATCGCGGCCCGCCTCAGTTGCGATGTCGCCTCTGTTGCCAAGCGGCCCCACAACCTACTTGTTGGCTGCTACGTCGTCGGCTTATCGGCAAAAGCCCTGACGAGCAGCCCCTCCACGGGTTCTTCTTCGCTTCACCGTGAGTGACCAAGCCGCGGCTACTGATCCCCCGCGCCTCGACAATGCGGGCAAGCCCCCTGGGAAATAGGAGTGAGTTTATAATTTTCGGACTGTTGGTACCAAAGAATATGCAACGCAGTTATCTATTTAGATGGGAAAACTAAGGGGAACAATGTTTTCAAAGAAAGAGACAGCAAAAAACTTGCCTTGACGTGAAAGATAAACGAATTTTCACTTTATTACCAACTCCAAGTAAGAAAATTTCAGTACTCACCGAATATAACCCAGAATTAATTCAAAAATACCCGCAAGAAAATTATTTACCGTGAAATATTCGGGCGACCATTAAGTCTTAATTATTCAAAGCCTAAATTACTTTTTGGCGCGTAAATGCCTCCGCCATATTTAATTTTGTTGTGAGCAGTATACGCTTATATTAAGTTGATTTAATTAATTTTCCTTGGTAATCTGTGTACAGACGGATGTTTCTTTTTCAAGTTGCAATTTAAATAAAGCCGAAAGATTATACCTGTAAGGAAAATATCAAGTGGGAAATATTAGTGTCATATTTTACATGTTGCCATTTATTAATATTCTGTTTTTATATTGTTCCATTTTATTGCCTGGCATTTTTGGATAAGACCAAGAAGAGTGGGACCCTGTTAGAACAACCCAAGCGTTCACCATCAGCACATGGACACCGTGTCCTATTAAAGACCACCCTGGAACTCCTCTGTGTGCAACGTCTATTTCAGCACATCCAGAGGTACTTAACTGTACATAAATGGTTGTGATAAAGAAACCAATGAATTTAATTTCTAACGATCTATGCAACAATGTAATTGATTGAGAACATCACCATACAACATTGTTAGGTACCTTTTTATATCTTTCATTAGATAGTTTATAGGCAACCATTTCCATATTTATCGCTCAACATTAAGTTAATGTAAGCCGGTAACTTCTGTAGCTGATTGGCTATTAACCACAGATGTAGAATTACTTCAGGCACAGATAATATGATACTACCATACAGATGCCTCATTCCATACAAAGAAACCGTGTTGATTTAACTAGCGTTTTACGTCTGATTAAACTGATTATTAGGGTTCCGTACCTCAAAAGGTAAAAAAAGGAACCCTTATAAGATCACTTTCTTGTCCGTCTGTCTGTCTGTCCGTGTGTCACCAACGATTTTCTCAGGAACGGTTGGAGCTAGCAACTTAAAATTTAAACCAGATACCGAGGTCTACAGTCCCTATTAGGTTTATAAAAACCAAGGTCCTGAGTCACCCCGATAAAAATATAAACACATCAACACGGTCTAGGGATATTTTTAAAAAAGCGAATTACTATCAATGTGTTAATTATTTATATGACATAGATACGTTATTTAATATTCCACCATTTTTTAATAATGGTTAAGGTACTTCGATTAAAATTTCAGGATTTTATGGAAAAAAAATGAAGCATAGACGGAAACCGTATATGAAATAACTTTTAATTTATGAGTAAAAACTGAAAAAAATAGAAAAATCATTTAATTTGTGTTTATAAACTTGAAGTTAGTAGTCTGAGAAAGCGCCCATGATGTTCATAACACATCGGCAACGATTCGGCATGCTCAGAACAAGGTTGTCAATGTCTTGCTGCGGAATATTGTCCCATGTCCTTCTGAGGTGCGCAAAAAGTTGATCTTCTGTAGCCAGATTATCTACTTCTGTAGCATATCCCACGCATGCTCAATGGGATTTAGATCTGGCGATTGAGCAGGCCAGTCTAAGGCCCTAACATTGTGTGTATGTAACCAAGCTGCTACCGTTCTCGCCGTGTGTGCCCGGGCATTGTCGTGCATGAGCAGGAAATCTTGCCCCATTTGTGTTCTGTGGGGCAAGATTACGGGCCCCAGCACCTGTTGGACGTATCGTTCTGCCGTCATATTGCCCCGCACCCAAACGAGATCCGTCCATCTTTCAAGACGAATTCCTGCCCAAACCATAATTGTTCCTCCTTGGTATGGGTGAACTTCCTGAGGGCTCTGAAGACGGCTCCATCGTCCAGGAACTCGCCAAACACGCGTCCTTCGTGAATCTGGATGGAAGCCGAACCTGGATTCATCCGTAAACAGCACATTGGACCATTGCTCACGGCCCCAGTCCACGTGGTTCCGAACCCATTATAATCGTTGTCCACGATTGCCTCTCCGTAAAGTTGGGACTCGGAGTGGTCTACGAGAGCGTAGATTGCTTTCATGCAGTCGCCTTCTTACAGTTTGGTCACTCACAAGCACTTGGTGTTCCACTCGCAGCCTTTGGACCAATTGAGTCGCCGTTGCATTTGGTTGAGCTCGCGCAGTAATTTGCAAAAATCGGTCTTGTCTAGGGGTAGTGATGCGACTTGGCCCCCGGTGCCTCTCCGCTACTTCACCTGTGGCACGATAGCGTGTCCACAATCTTGAAATTACATTTTGGTGGGTCCCTATGGCCTCAGCAACATTACGCTGAACAGACCCAGCTTCCAGCATTCCCACAGGGCATCACCGCCCTCATCAAATGTTGGCGTTGCATGGCTACAATACCTCAATTTTAACTTTATCTTTCATTTAAAAATGAAAAAAAACTGTAACTAAACGTAATTCGTATTGTTTTCTAAATTTCGCACAAATGAAAATTCCCTCTCCTACACATCAAGACATTTTTATGCCACCGAAACGAAAGAATTTTCAAAAATTTTTAGTTTGGAATTAGTCTGAGATAAATTACAAACAAATCGGTGTATAAAAGATTCCAATGCGGCCAGTACTTATCGAGTTATTTAATTGAGTATGAAATATCCCTAGACCGTGTTGATGTGTGTATAAGCAATTTTAGTTTTTCGCGAAAACTTATAAGTACCAAAATTTACCTTAATTTTCAACTTTTTTATCTTTCGGAATTTTCCCTTTATTTGTGCTTTAAGACCTTGCTTTTAATGCCCTTAGGTTTTGGGTCGAAAACCTATTTGGTAGTTCCCGTTGACCTAGAATCACGAAATTAGGCAAAAAGTGAGATCTTATAGCACAAATAAAGGAAGAATTCCAAAAAATTCTAAAAGTTGAAAATTAAGGTAAATTATGGTACTTTCAAGTTTTCGTGAAAATCTAGATTTGCCTATATCTTTAAAACTTAGCCACCAATAAAAATTATACCAATTTTATTATGGCAGTATTTTTTTCAAATACAAAATCTTTATTTCGAGCTAAGACTCATATAGGGTTAGTAACAATGTGCATTAAAACTAAGTATTAGTAAACAACACGATACGGTGACACATGTAACTGACAGCAGTGAACTATATACGGACAGTCCACTCTATCAACAATAATTTTCAGAACCCTGTTAGGGCTGTCCATAACTCGGGCCACCATTGATGTTGCGTGCTTGCGCATTATCGCGTAAAAACAATCCACACGCGCCGCCGCAAACATTACTGACGCACTACAACGCCAAGGCCATCAGTTTTCTGAACGCATTATTACACAGGGCACGAAGGGCTCCATACGACACCCGCGAATACTTCTCCCACAGGCTGCAAGTGTAGAAGGTGGTACAGAATGCTCTAAAGAGCGTCACCTTTACTTTTGCAGTACAACGTGCAAACCTGCAAGCTATCATATTCGCACGTACGGAAAGAGCCCACCGTTCCGTTCCATTTTCAATGTCAGCATTGTCCTTTAAAGCTTATTATTGACACATACACCGTCAATATGACAACCGACATGTTGACTGCTAAGCGCCTCAATCAGGGCATTCATATACAAATTGAAGAGGGCAGAGGAGGGGAAACGTGTGCCCACCTTGCCACAACGGGGCTAAGCATCCAGCATCTCAAAAGAGCTCCCTAGCGGTGACTTTAAAACAAACTGATTTCTAAAAAGGTTCGCATTATCCTTCGCATCACTCACACCATTCACACTAACAGGCAGGCCTGGCCGAATGCTCAATTTATTAGCGTTTTTTTTCCAGAAACCGCGTAAATCACGCTTTGAATGCGTAAAGGCAATTATGTCCATCTTTATCTGTATCTTTGCCTGTATAATGGGGTAGGTACGGAACCCTCGGCGCACAAGTTCGACTCGCACTTGGCCGGTTTTATTTTTCTAAGAACATCGATAGCTTTCGGTTCCGTTTCACGGGTATAGAAGGTGTTAGCAGCGACTTGCAAGTAGGTAAAAGGGTTTACCCGGTTCATGAACACTTTTTTTAATACAGCGACGGATTTGTTTTACAGTATTTATTTGCACGTTTCTAGTTTCATTTAAGAGCCCAATATTCCTTAATTTTGGGCTGAGTTAATTAATCAAGATTTTTTTTTTTTTATATTTTCCTTTCTTTGCGTTGGGTACCCTTGATACTTCAGGAATTGCGGTTTTATTGGTAACTTGTATTAATGATTACAAGTTGCGGTAACTATTATAACATATGTCGCAAGTAGTGTGCTTCAGCGTGGAAGACATCGTCGCTTACATAGGCTAATTACCATCAGCCAGTCTGTTCTGTTGAAATGTCACCATGAAAACTAAGGTGACGTGAACTGTCATTCAACTCGACAGCAAATAATCAAGGAGTTGGTTACATAATGTTAGTCAGAAAATAGAAGCTGAACTTTTAAAGTATTTTAAAAGACTTTTGCTAATCAAACCAAGCTTAAGAGTTGGTGCTGGAGGTATAATATATAATATAATAACTTTGTGAGAAACAAAACTGTTTTCGCATTTGTCTGTTTCTTTGTTGACACCTAAAATGCTGAACCAAGTATGATAAATTATGGTATAGAGATAAACATATTATGTACTTTGGACCTTGAAGAAGGTAATGAGCTACTTTTTATCATGTTAGAATGTTTCGACTTTAACGCGGGCAAAGCCGCTTACAGATGCTATGAGTATTATATATGTAGTTTATATATGTCGACATCACCGTCATCAGTCCTTTCAATATTCCCACTGCTGGCACACAGGCCTCTTTTCTATGAGAGTGGGATTGGGCCTTAATCCACCACGCGGGTCCAATGCGGGTTGGTGGGTGTCACATATTTTGGAATTTTTGATTCTAGGACTTACCGGTTTCCTCACGATGTTTATCTTCACCGTTTTTTAGACAGATACCACTGTGGCACCACTGCTGTGTCTAATACCAGACAATACTGGCAATACTAGTGCATACTAGAAGTTTGAAACTGATTTATTCTTCGTTAGGCCCACTGAGTTTCGTCCTACATGATAAAAGCCTGGTTCGTCCCAACCAATATCCATTTGGCTATCGAATAAATCTTGAATATAAAACCTAAACATTATGCTTAGATAGTCAAAGTACCTATATTGACTAAACTATTGGATAGGGAATGTTAATCAATACTCGTATATGAAGTTGAAATTATTGTCGTATTGTCGTCTTAACACTGTATATATTATTATGTTCTATGAGATACAAGAGAATTATGAACAGCGATTTAATATTCACTTAAAGCAACTAATTTGTGTCAGAAAGGTAGATCAACGTTGTTTACTAACCTTCCTAATTAATCTGCCGTTCTAAATGTGAGCTAACATTGGAAAGGGGTTCACCGTAACCGTTCCACTCACGACTCGAACTCACGACTTGCCGATCGGGAACGGTAGGCTAGTATATAGATACTGAAGTATAATACCTAGTTCAGGTCGCCCTTGTCGATCATTCTTCCATACAAATGTAGTCTGGCGATTACTCCACTGTTTGACGATGTACGTTCAAGATAAAAAATTATATAAATTTGTCTGCCCTGTATGGAAACAAAAAAGTAAAAAAATAAAATGTTGGAATGTTATGAGCGTCGAAAGTTCCAAATTTCAACACTAATTTTAACGCATCTTTGGGCGGAAATATATACCATAAGAAGAAGGATCATTGCAAAACAGTCACTATGCAGAGATAGATTAGTAGTTCAATAATGTAAATAATTTTGTTATGAAACTATACATTTAAGCGTTTTTTCATAATATCCATATTCCCAAAGGCCTGTTTATAAAATTTCGCGCGCTCGTTTTCGTCCTAAATCGTCATCCATTTTGTTACAAATTTGCAAAAGTGTGTATTCGTACGCGAACTAGCATGTTACTGCACATCACAGCATAAATACTCTTTCGCTCATGTTATCGGATGAGATAGCATGCATATTAACCCCGCGCACAAAATACTTCGTGCCGTCGACTAGGGCACCTTAAGTAGCTAAGCTAAGACTTTAAGTAAGTACTTAGGACTTCTTTTATGTTACAATGAAGTATTGAGGAGCTCGTGGCTCAGCAGTAACATCCGAATACGGTCGATCTGTTTGTATTCATTCTGGAACTGAAAACTTTCGTGTGGAAATCGTAAAATCAGATTATGTTCGATAATCCGGAAAGTCGGCAGGCCGCGTACCATCGTAATCCGTTTAGCGTAGCTCGGGGACAGAGCTGGTGGCTGAGGGTTCTAGGAAAATATTGATCTCAATTAGCCTAGAATCGACTACGGTAAAGGAAAAAGGCAGGAAGGATTTTAGCTGTCCATGTATGTATATATATACGCATGTTGCCCGTAGCGCCTAGACTACTGAGCCGATTTTGATGAATGATGTGTTAATCGATTATTTAGGTCCGGGTGTCAAAGGCTACATGTTTTTTTATGAAATTCTTCATTATGGCCTAAGTTACATTCAATAATATCGTGTCTTCGTTTTTCTGTAATTAGATGTTGTTATGTAAATAATATCTAGACTTTAACACGTCAAAGTTTTTATAAACCTTTCACAAAACAATTAACCGACTTCAAAAGCAAAACGATAAAAACATGAGGAACGAAAGACACCGACTTCCGAAACGAAAGTTATTTTGCACTTTTTAGTGATTCGTTTTTGAAGTCGGTTCATTTTTTTGCGAGAAGTTTTTTATTAAAACATATTTTAAAAGTTCTACCTTGATACCTCCTAAAGTTAATCAAGTTAAGTTAATCAATGAACAAAATAAATATGTATATTGGTGTCCTAGTTTGATGTATCATCACATCCGAATTCAGAACATATTAATATTTCATTATACTCTATTTGCGATAACATTATACGTTTAAATTAGCCCATTTTACAGACCGATCAACCGATTTTGACTTCTATTGCGTTGGTAATACGACAAATGGTAGCTGTAGTAAACAGTTGGTTTTGGTAACAGGTTTATGCTTTTTATGTCAGCCTTATGGTTACGGGATAGAACTCAAAATCGGTTGAACGGACTGTAAAAAGAATTGGAAACATGTCTAATGTTATTTCAAATGGAGTTTAGGTACATTTAAAATGAAATCCGTCCGTCAGCCCTATTCGGGAGGATGTTTAAACAAAATTAAATATTAACCGTCGACCACTTCGGATAGAATTATTTATGGGCAATAAGCCCCTATGCCGCGAATTTGCAAACATTTGTTCTACACTCACTATTCGAAAGGGTTGAAGGGATAGAGGTCACACTGACCTTAGTAGTTTAAAACAAGAGAAATTATAGCAAAAAAAGTTAAATCAAAATACGTAAACAAGAAGAAATAAAAAGACGTAAACAAGAAGAAAATCATGCTATGCAGTGGGGGGATATATATTCGAGCTAGCTGACCAAAAACAGATGATATTTTCTTTTAATTATATAAGTGATATATATTTTTGAAATCACCTCTTAAAACCCTTTTTGATACCCCACACGATGGGATGGGAAGGAAAAATTGGGCCCACACAACATGGCGCACAAAAGCTGCCATTTTTCTATTTTCCAATTTTAATGTAGCCAGTGACATTCGGAAGATTGAGACGAAAAAAGTTTGGACCCCAGAACGCCATTTAGGAACAAACATACATACATACTGACAAACATATTACCCTCCTTCGACAGTCGGGTAAAAAGAAAAGGGTTGTAAAAATCTATTAGGGATTACATACATGCGTGAAAAACCGAATTCCACGCGGGCGATATGTCGCGGGCAACTGCTAGTTAGAAATAAAAATGAAATAATATTATATTAGCAGGTAGTAGATATACATAGTTTTGAGGAGCTCGTGGCTAAATAATAACAGCCGCACGGGTCGATCTTAAGGTTAAGCAACGCTTGGCGAGGTCGGGCCGTGGATGGGTGACCATTTCAACATACCGATTTTCCTCCGTGCCTCGGAAAGCACTTTAAGCCGTTGGTCCCGGCTGTCATTTGAAGATCTTTGACAGTCGTTACGAGTAGTCAGAAGCTTGAAATCTGACACCAGTCTAGCCAAGGGGTACCTACCGTATTACCCAGTTACTGGGTTGTGGATGTCAGATAGGCAGTCGCACCATGTAAAAACACTGGTACTCAGCTGAATCCGGTTAGACTGGAAGCCGACCCCAACTTAGTTGGGAAAAGGCTAGGCAGATGATGAGATATACATAGTTTTAATACCAAGTGTTAGTGTTAGTTTTAGTATCAAATACTGCACTAATTGAGATGTAGCCTTATTGCGTAATGAAATCGGTAAGACAAAGGGCAAAGAGTAGGTATGAAAAATCGACCTATCCCACAGACGGAAATCCACATGGCGCCTTGCATCTTGCTTGTGATTGGTCGATTTGTCATACTCTTTGCCTTGCCGAATTCATTACGCAATAAGGCTCCACGGGTCCGTCCAATTCCCGTGGCACCCTCAGGGGTATCCTCCAGGGGTGCCCTGGGTCCGGAATGATATACCTACATGTAATTACAATATGGACCTAAGTAGGTATCTATATGATAAATGATTTTATTTCTGTAAGTTGGTTTGTACCTACAAACACTTTTAAATGTCGAACATATTTTTTAAAACAAGATGAGGTCGGCGTTTCCTTAATTTTTAAAGTCCAGACAAAATCTCGGTTAGATCTTATGAAGACCATGTAGACTGATGTCTGAATTGGTCTTTTGAGGAAAGAACCAGCCAAATTGAGTGGACTGTCAGTGCACGCATTTGTCAATAACCGAGCAGCTCAACTCAGTACTTAAGGAGCTCAACGTTTCGATGAACAATACCAAAGAAAGGACATTCGGGTAGGCCGCATAAACTACTCAAACTGCCAGACCATGATTAAAAACTAAGATAAATTTAAATTAAAACAAAAAAAGAATGATCTACATAGTCTTCACATTCACAATAATTAAAATAATATAATACTTTAAAAAGTAAATATTCTTGTCATTGCAAGAAAACCAAAGAAATAAATAATAGTACATTATGGTACAAGTGTGTAACGTTGGTGATTACCGCTGAGGCGCCATTGGGACCCGATCCGTTAGGTGAGGGTCTTAAGAGAGCCGAGGACGGTAATCATCAATACACACGTGTATCATACGACGTTTTTCAACACACTTGTGAAGAAAATAATACTAAAAAATCATTTCCAACAGTGAAAAGGAGTTGTGAAATTTTTTCGCAATGGCGGGCAAAATTAATCAGTTTTCCTATGCGCGCGCATCTAACAATGGCGATCGGCCATAGACTAAAAATAATGAGTTATCTTTTTTTTGGCTTTTCGCGGATAGCGTTTTAGTCAAGTACAAAATGGGGAATTTCAAGTTTTATTTATTATATTTAAGAGAAAGTTTTATTTAATAAACACGAACAATTTGAAATTATCTATTTAAATACGAAGTTGCATGAAATGTGTTGCATTTGTACTATTGAGCACGATCTTTTTTGTATCGAAACTTTTTTAAGAACAAAGCAACTCAACCAATAAATAAAAATAAAAAAACTCTTTTCAACACACTTGCTCATAAAGTGGCTCTAATTTCACCGCAATTAGGCACATAATGACACCTGTTATCAAACTGTGACTTTTTCATTACTATTATTCACAAGTGAGATAAAGAGTTTTTTTTTTAATTTATTGGTTGAGTTGCTTTGTTCTTAAAAAAGTTTTGATACAAAAAAGATCGTGCTCAATAGTACAAATGCAACACATTTCATGGAACTTCGTATTTAAATAGATAATTTCAACTTGTACGTGTTTAATAAATAAAACTTTCACTCAAATATAATTTTTGTTTTATAAAGAAAACTTGAAATTCCCCATTTTGTACGTGGCTAAAACGCAATCCGCGAAAAGCCAAAAAAAAAAAATTCATTCTTTTTAGTCTATGGGCGGTCGCCATTGTTAGATGCGCGCGCATAGGAAAACTGATTAATTTTGCCCGCCATTGCGAAAAAAATTTCACAACCCGTTTTCACTGTTGGAAATGATTTTTTAGTATTATTTTCTTCACAAGTGTGTTGAAAAACGTCGTATGATACACGTGTGTATTGATGATTACCGTCCTCGGCTCTCTTAAGACCCTCACCTAACGGCTCGGGTCTCAATGGCGCCTCAGCGGTAATCACCAACGTTACACACTTGTACCATAATGTACTATTATCCCACTTGTGAATAATAGTAATGAAAAAGTCACAGTTTGATAACAGGTGTCATTATTTGTCTAATTGCGGTGAAATTAGAGCCACTTTATGAGCAAGTGTGTTGAAAAAAAAAATATAATAACAAAATTCACGTTGTAAAAAAACAAAATTCATTAAAGCGGCTCAATCCCAAGCCTTTTGGAATTAAAAAAACATTTTTTTTTTTTAAATATAACTCGTAATAAGATACAGTCTATAATAGTGTAACATAAGATTTTAACGAGTAGGTATCTAGTTTTATGAGCTTTACAATCGTAACGCTCGTGTGAACAAGCTTTATGTCTTTTTCTGTACGCAGGTGCAAACACAGCTCAATGTCTTTACGTGTCTGTAAGAAGAGAGCTATTCGTAGATCAAAATTATACCGTTAGTAAAGTTATAACAGTCCATAAGTATTTTTGCCGGCTAACGCATACGATATTTATTCGATGGATACTCCTACAAAACGACTTGGATGTTTTAATTGATGGCTAGAGTTTCTTCATAACTGAAATAGCAATAGTAAATCAAAGATTTTTTTTCAAACAAAACTATTCGAAACTAGATTCAATATTTATATTCTGGCTCCGAGCGGGCGCACTGCCAGTACTGCGTGAACATTGGGGCATATATACCGCCTTAAGTACCTAGTAAATAACATCTACAACAGTCTTCACATTTTATCATCCATAAATAACTAACCAGGCTACTAGATCGCAAAAGTAACATAAATACGAGCACCTAGTAGGACCGTAGATATTAAAAACCACAAAACGAACAAATTACAAGGTACAATTTATTGTGTTGTACCTTTGGTGGCACTACATCATCACCATATCAGCCGAAAGACGTCCACTGCTGGACATAGGCCTCCCCCAAGTATCCACTGGTCCCGTGCGTCTCGCAATCAGCGTATCCCTGCAACCTTCACCAGGTCAGGTGGCACTACAGTGAAGCATAATTATTCCATACGATTTGACATTTAGCGAACTTTTACATTAACCCGATCGAGTGAGTAAGTAAAAAAGAATTGCACTGGATCTTCAGGGCATAAAGTCACTACATCGCGTTTCACACAGACCGCATCCTCTAGGGTCATCCCACAATTTTGATAAACAAACAAAAAGTGCTAATCGTACGACTGTAGCGCGGCGTGCTCAAAATTAACAACAAACATGCCGCTCGAACGTTTCTTACAATTCGATGAAGAAAGATCATGTTCTATATTTCAATCTTTTCGAATGGGAATAGTTAAGTACTAGTGACACTACAGGGAACAGAAAAAGATTCGAAATTCGGTTTGGAAGACTATATCTGACTTTACTAGAAAATTATTACAGCCTGAAACCGCCCCACCCGCAAACGTGGTCTCCGTCCTACGACTTCCTATCTACCATTTTACTTTGGGCTTATATTTAGGGCAGTGATGAGCACAATAGCGGGACAGCAGGCCTAGCCAAGTTACATTCTTTTCGTATCGAATCAATTTCTACATTCGATAACGCCTCGGCGTTAGCGTTTTTAGAAAACGAAAAGTTGGTAGCCAAATTGACACGACTGCATCAATCGCGTGTTCTACAATTTCTATAGATAAAACCTACACTTTAGTCTATGGTGAGCGTTGTTATAAACATCAAACTAATCTTATTCCAGCGTTGCCAGAACGGTGGCTATGTGGTCGATGCCAGAACGTAACTTTTGTTACATTTTTCGTAACTTTTGACCTTCTCATGTAACCTCCATGTAACACGACCCAAAATTCCCCCCCCGCCGAGCGTCCGTGCAAGTCAGACGTATTCGTAACGTCTCTAAGCTCAAAAAATCAAAAAGTTGTGTAATATCTGCGTCTATTACCGTGAAATGTACTTTATAATGTGGACAAATGAATCGTGTTTAAAGCTGTGAAAAAAACAATTTAAATTTAATGAACCATTACTGCTAAATCAGCCAAAATAAAAACAAAAAATAGCTAACAATTTAAAACTGTGGGTGTAAGTGTTTTTGTCTGGTACCGTGATTTCGAGAGTCGAGAGGTCACCTCAACTTAAGTACTTGTGGCGAATCACGGACAGAACAGAAGCAATAATTTGCGCTATCAAACACCGACAGGTTGGTCGGGAGCCACTCGAAGTGGACTGCCGAGCGTCGCGTACCAAGTTCAAACCTGGCCGCAGTCGACCTCTTTTTGCCGAATCCTGTTTTTGTTTTTTATAATTTCTTATATGGCGTAAAGGAAACTCCGCCACTACCACTACTTCGGGGACGGACAACATTATTCATTGAAAGAATATTTTACACGCCGTCGTCATCCTTGACCTTGTGTCCTTGTTTCGGCACGCATATTTTTGTTTATTAAACCAACTCATACCTGCTTGGACATTGCGATGCCTCAGAAAAAAACTTCCCCATCCGCTTCCAAGGGCAATCGTAATCGTAAGATGGATACAGACCTAAGCTCTGCGCCAGCCACGGACACCGACAACGAGAGCTCAAGTAATGCACAAAGCACGAAAAATCGCGGCCATAAGCGACCTTTTGACTACGAAGCGACCGCTGAAATGAAACAATGTCTTGAAAATTTAGAATTAAAACAGAACTCGATTCAAGAAAGTATAAATGGCATTCAGAAACAGAATTGTGAAATAGAAAAATTTATGAAGTTCATGGAAAAGCACTACGAAGAAATGAAAGACAAACTCATTTCAATGGAGACTGAGAGACGTACGCATTTAGCGTACATACAATTACTAGAGTCGAAAGTGGAAATCCTTGAGAGATCTCAAAAGCAAGCAAGTATTGAGATAAGGAACATTCCCGTACAAAAAAGCGAAACAAAGGAGGATTTACTGAAGATAGTGTCAAAAGTAGGATTAGTAACTAAAACTGCCGTTAATGAATCTCAGATTAGAGATGTTTTTCGCCTAAATGCCGACAAAGGAGGAAATAGACCCATCATAGTTGACTTTTCTTCGGTAATATTGAAAGAAAGGATGTTAACTTCTGTGAAAAAACACAATCAGGCAAATAAAAATAATAAATTAAATACTTCTGACTTGAAACTCGACGGTGCCCCTCAACCAATCTATCTTTCTGAATGCCTTTCTCAAAAAGCAAGAAAACTGTTTTACCTAGCTCGGGAGTTTGGTAAGAAGAACAACTACCAATTCTGCTGGACTGCCCATGGAAAGATTTTCCTCCGCCAGAAAGAGGGCGCTGCGTCGCTTCGAATAGATAACGAAAGTGATTTGAACAAGCTGCACTCTCGAAATATAATGTGACTAGGAAATGTATGGCCTTTATATTATCTTAATTACTGCATGTTATTAATTATCTTGATTATTTTAAATTTAAACTACACATATAACCTTATACTTAAATTTAGAAAATGTATCCATGTTGTATCACAAGTACCTCACGCATTCAGTCACTCAACTCTTAACATGAAACAAAATATACAAACACAATCACTGGTTGAAAACTCACAATTACAGAAAAAGTTTACAAAATTTACATTTTACAACATAATGGTAGCTATTGATTTTATAACGTTTGTTCGAAATAACTATTTGCAACACTTTCATGACATTAAGATACATCTTTTAATTTTTTTACTTCTTAATGTTAGTTTTTGATAACATATTAAGCGATATTGATTCAGTTCAAATCTCCGATTCTAGGATTTGCTCCCCAGAAAGTTTAGTGAATCATATTAATTTGTCCCGAACAGCTTTATCTATAATGCACACTAACATACGTAGCGTAGCTTGTAACTTTGATAGCCTTGTCGTTCTACTTGAGAGAATCTCTATACAGTGTGACATTCTCATACTAACCGAATGCTGGTTGAGTAAATCTCCGACAGTGCCTGAAATTTCTGGCTACACTTCGTACTCTTCTGACTTCCTAAACCAGAACGACGGCGTCCTAATTTACGTGAAATCTGAAATAAGCCACAAAATAACGAAACCGCCTGTGATAGATGCCAACTGTCTTGTTTTGCAGTCTGGGGATGATTATGCCATCGTGGCTGTGTACCGGTCACCATCATATCGAAACATAAATAAGTTCTGTGATAGCCTTGATCTGTGTCTTGAATCATTAAAGGCAGTGAAGTCAGTAGCTATAATTGGAGATATTAATATAAATATCTCCCCAAGTAGTAATGACCCTAACTGTGATAAATATTTAGACCAGATGGCTTATCACGGCTTTCTACCTGCTCATGTCTTCCCTACTCGTAATAATAGCTGTTTGGATCACGTAATGCTGAGATCTGATAGATTCACAGCTACCTGTGTACTAGACGCATTCATAACCGACCACGCGCCACTGGTTTTTTGTATTGACTGTAAAATAAAAAGACACAACCCAAAATCTTCTTATCTTAAGATTAATTATCCCTCTTTAGTTCTAAGTCTTGCGGAGACTGACTTTAGTTCTGTTTACTCAGCCACAAATGCCAATGTCTCCGCTGACTCTCTAGTAGGCATAATTTCGAAAGCTATACATGCGCACTCAACGCTTAAAACCATACCTCGCCGAAAGCGAGCAATCAAGCCATGGCTTACACCGGGCTTAATACGGTGCATTAGACATAGGGACAACTTGCATAGGCAAGCTAAACTAAATCAGAACAACGCAATCATGCAAGTCACCTATACTAGATACCGTAACTTTTGCAATAACCTTTTAAAAAAACAAAAAAAAATGTTATGAAAAAGCGGAATTTGAAAAGAATAAAAACAATCCAAAGGGAATGTGGAATACTGTAAACAAAATTGCAAACCTCAAGCAAACTTCGCCTCCTGCATCTGAGTTATTAACTCTCACTCCAGATCCATTCGAGTCAACTAATACGGTGAACAACTATTTTGCAGGGGTCGGGGAAAAACTTGCTAATGCAATATTAAATAAAAGGGGAACCTCAAATAGACAGCCAAACCAATCCTCAATAATACACGACCTGTCTAAGTCACCTAGGGAATCTATGGTTCTGTTCCAGACAGATCATGGGGAAATAGAGTCTATTATTGTCAATCTAAAAAGCGACTCTGCAACTGGTATTGACAATATACCTACAGAGGTTGTGAGGAGTGCGAAGGGTAGTCTGATTGGTCCACTTACACATATGTGTAACCTATGCCTGGATACTGGTGTTTTCCCGGATATTTTAAAGAGGGCCTTAGTCCATCCTATCCACAAGAGTGGTGACAGAGACAGTGTTGGAAACTACAGACCGATATCGGTGCTAACCGCTATTTCCAAAATTCTTGAAAAGCTGTTAAATTCTAGACTTACTAAATATTTTCATCAGAATGATATTATTGCAAAGAACCAATTTGGCTTTATGAAAGGTAAATCAACAGAAGATGCTACTTTATTGCTTACAGAGATCATAGCCCGTAACCTTGACAGCAAAGAGAAAGTAATAGGTGTGTTCCTCGATCTGTCAAAGGCATTCGACACTGTTTCTGTACCCATATTGCTCTCAAAACTGGAATCGATAGGCATTCGTGGGGTTACATTGCAAATGTTTCGCTCCTACCTTTCTAACAGAACTCAATGTGTTAGGATAGGCAATTACACGAGTTCGCAAGCCACTCTTTCCTTTGGTGTCCCACAAGGCAGCGTTCTTGGACCCACTCTCTTCCTGTTGTACATCAACACCTTATGTTTGAAGACACTACTAAATTGTAATATTATCGCTGATGACACTGCGTTGATTGTGCATGGAAGGGACTGGAAAGAGGCTCAGTGCTTTGCAGAGCGAGCTCTTAAAGATATCATGACTTGGCTTAATTACAATCTTTTGACGCTGAATGTTGATAAGACCAAATATGTAACGTTCTCGCACCGCATTAATACCCAGCCCCCACCAGATTTTGCAGTTATCGCACATACTTGTGACATCCCAGAAAGTTGTGGCTGTCCTAAATTAACTCGCACCACCACTATAAGATATCTGGGTCTCATCATTGACAATTCTCTGAAATGGTCAGCACAGATATAGGTCAGTTGACAGCCCGCATTAGAAAAATAATGCCTATATTCAGAAAGCTCAGAAATTCTGCTGATAGGGAAACGTTACTGTGCGTTTACTTCGCCCTTGTCCAAAGTTTGCTGCAGTACTGCATTGTTGTTTGGGGTGGAATCGGCAAGTCTGTCTTACTTCCCCTTGAGCGTGCACAGAGAGCTATTTTGAAGGTCATGCTTGGTCGAACCCGAAGGTACAGCACTGATCTTCTTTATACCAAATGTCCAGTACTGGCTGTGAGACGGCTTTTTATACTGAGTACCATACTCCGTAAACACAAAAGCATAGAGTATAAACCGATGCATAAACGCGATAATTCTAGAATCTGCGAATCGACACCCCACAGAACAACCCTTGCAATGCACCAGTATTATGTTATAAGTAACCAATTATATAACAAAGCAAACCGAATCCACAACATCTTTCCTCTAACTTTTAGCAAGTGCAAGAATGTTATACGTGACTGGCTCCTACAGTTGGACTATTCAGAAACGGAGGAAATAGTAAATAAAAAATAGTCATAATTGCTTCCACACACTCACCTACACATCACACTACACAACACACCACACAAACACACAGGTACTTGCATTACCAATTTTTGTTTACTGCCAAAGGAAAAAAAAAATGTGATACAAATTATTTTAATTTCTTTTTTTTTTTTCGTTTAGAACTTTGATTTTGTAATATTGAAGTACACTGGGAGGAGGGCGATGTCGACTGTGACACAGTTTATACTAGTACAGTCGTCAACGTAATCTCTTAAGCATGATCAATATTAGATACTTACTTCATTGTCATTGTTAGACAACTTAGTTTAAGAGAAAATTGTTAATTTGAATGTTACAAATAAATTATTATTATTATTGTTATTAAATGTAACTTTTAGAACTTAATAAAAATTTCGAAATATTTTCCAGCAACAAAAAATAATCGTGAAACGGAACGCATCTAAAAAAGTTTTCGATCGTCGTGTTGTCGCACCTGATTTTGTGACACACAAATTGACGTTTTGCTTATTCACTCACTCACGTATATTTTTAAATCTTCCATCCCGCTTACTTTACATTTCCGCCTATTCTGCGTTCTATGGAATTATATGAAGCTACACGCATTGCGGTAAAACATTCGCGCGGAAATAATACCGCAAGAAAGCCGTGTTTTGCCACAGAATCCACCGCACCGTGGTGCGGATTAAATTCATGCCAACATTTTGAACTCTATCAACAAGTAGAAAAATACAAAAATCGCGCGGAATTTTATCAGCAGTGCGTGTTAGAAAGATTCAGTACGCGGACCAAAATTCGCGCGAATATAAATCGCAATGCGTGTTAGGCCTTAGTGTCATTTTCCATATAAAATAAGGTAATGTAACTTCTATTATAAAAATGTAACTTTTTGAGATCTATCATGTAACATTTGACCATCTGTCAATGGCAACACTGTCTTATTCTAATGTCAAAGTCCATTCTCACCACGGGTTTCTTGGAGCGCACGTTGTTTCTAGTTTCTTGTGGTTAAAATTCAGTTTTTATTTTATTTTACTACTGTTGTGACTTGTTTTAATTTTTAAGTGTGTTGTCCTAGACTGTAGAAACAGGTTTGTACCGTGTTTGTCCACCCCTTGCTCCTGTTTCATCCATAATGGATAGAAACAAACCACCTGATCCTGACCCTCCTGATATCCCAACCTCCTTAACTTCTTTTCCTCCCTCGCCGAACTCCCTATCGCAGTTCGCAGATGTGGTCTGCAGTGTGTCTGACATGGAAGTCCTTCATAGTACGCGCAAACGTCGCAGTAATGCGGAACTACCTACACCAACATCTCCAAACAAACAACCTAAGAGCCAAATCGGCCGTGTAAGATACTCCGCTTTGGATAAAGGTCCATTCATTGTTCACGTTTCTCGTGTGGAGGCGCAGGTTAATTCTGGCACCACTCTGCATCCCGTTAATTTTGGGAAATTTTTAATTATTAATAAAATTACAAATATTATCCGCGATGGAGTCAACAAGGTTGGAAGAAATAGGGTTTCAGTTGAGTTTACATCCCCTCAAGATGCAAATGCTTTTATTGTCAACACCTTGTTGTCCAAACATGGATATACGGCTGCTATCCCGACGTTCAACATAACCAGGATGGGTGTTGTAACGGGGGTTCCCTCGGACCTTAGTGAAGAGAAGGCATTAACCTACTTGTCTGTGCCCTCAGGTTGGGGGCAAATTTTAAAAGTACGTAGAATAAACCGGAAGGTCCAGGCTGAAGGGAGAGTGGAGTGGAAGCCTACAGAGACCTGTGTGCTGCCGAAGCGGGTATTTTGCTGTTACACTTCCCTTCCTGTTGAGCAATACATTGTGCAACAAGTGCTGTAGATTTGGTCATGTTGCAAAAGTCTGTAGGTCAAACCCACGCTGCAGTAAGTGTGGCCATGATCATTTCTGAGGGCGAGGCCTTCTGTGTGCTTTGCTCGGGAAACCACTTCGCTAATAGCAAGTCTTGCCCCGAGCATGGTAGACAGAAAGCCATTAAGACTGTCATGGCTGAGAAATCGATCTCGTATATTGAGGCTAGCAAAGCGATTCCAGCAGTGTCCTGCAACTACGCCAATGTCACTAAGTCACAGTCTTACCGTAAAACCGTCACTCTCAAACCCAGGATCCATGCCCCACTTTCTCAATCCTATAATAAAGCTGCTCATCAGCAAATAGTAAACACTCCTCAATCTTCACAGTCTAATGGCTCTTAATAATAATACCCCCAGTAATAATACCATTTCAGTCATTGAACTTTTACTTAAAATATTACCATCACTTATTTCCTCTACTTCAAATAACTCTCAATTACCGTCCAACGTTGCCAATCAACTTATTTCTCTCTTATTAAACATTAAAAATGGAGTCCCACCAAATATTTCTCCAGTGGAATGTGAGGAGCGTGTGGCATAAAAAGCACGACCTCATATTCCTCTTGAACAAATACAAGCAATTGTTCCATAGCTGAGACTTGGCTCACCCCAAGTCTTAGCTTCCGTATGCCACATTTTAACATTCTTAGGTGTGATAGATCCGATGGGTACGGAGGGTCAGCTCTCTTCGTTAATAATCGGGTCCCACTTTCTCCCTTTTCTTTGCCTCCATTCGATGGCAATTTGATGGTATTGTAGCGGGAAGGGTCGAGGGCATCACAGTGTTTTCAATTTATATTGCACACCCTCATCCTGATTTTCTAGCTGTTTTAAGAAACCTTTTTACCAATGTGCAAGGCCCATTGATGGTCATGGGTGACTTTAATTGCCACCACTATAGATGGGGATCTGAACGCTGTGATGCCTTCGGTGTAGCGCTGGTTGAAACTTTGGATGATCTAAATCTCTGCATTTTAAATAATGGCTGTCCAACTCGTAGATCTCCTCCTGGTCAACAAAAGAGTTGTGTAGACCTAACATTTTGTTCGGTGGAATTGGCTGCATCTACTCACTGGGAATGTACGGCCTTGACGCATGGTAGTGATCATTACCCCATTGTCATTTCTTTAATTAATATAACATATTTAGAAAAAACCTCGCCTCCACTTTTGAAATACAACCTATCCAAACCAGATTGGACTAGGTTTGTCTCATTATTGGAGGATAAAATTGATTCTCTTCCTAATTTAAATTCATGTTTATCAAACTCCTCTGGTCACCACCATGCCAAAAGTTTTTATGAGAGTTTTGTGACAGCTGTTACCTCGAGTGCAGATTCTTCTTTTCCACTAAGAAACAGTGCCAGAAATAAAATGCCTTCACCCCCATGGTGGGATTCAGAATGCACCTCCGCGGTTAAAACAAGGAATGAGGCTGAGAGACGCTATAATACAGAAATGTGTACCAATAACCTTCTGGCATAGACTCCAGACTAACGCTAGAGCCAAACGTCTTCTTCGCAAGAAGAAACGTGCTGGCTGGGTGAAATTCTGCACCTCCTTGTCTCCTTGTACTCCAGTCTCAGTAGTCTGGCAAACAATTAAAAGGTTTAGACGTGGATGTTCTCCCTCTACTTCTTCACCAATAACTAGGGAAACAGCTGAACTTTTAACATATGTACCCCTCTTATCCGAATGTGTGAATATAGGTAATGTTTCTAATTTAGCAGAGGATCCCTTCGATGCACCTTTTACTTTGGAAGAACTGAATGTGGTACTCCACCATGTCCGGGATTCAGCTCCTGGTATTGATGGGGTGCCATATTCTTTCATTTGTTATGCTGGTGACAAGGCAAAAACCTACTTTCTAAATATAATTAACTTTTGTTATAATCAAGGCTGGGTACCAGACAGATGGAAGCTCCAAATTATAATTCCCTTATTGAAACCTGGCAAACAAGCAGATGATCCGAATGGATCGCTATTGCTTTGTCCTCAGTCCTGGCCAAACTACTGGAACACTTAATTAAAAATCGTCTCGAGTGGATAGATTAGATTTACTGCCGAATTTCTTTCTTGTCCTAGTTACGGATATTCGACTACCCTTCTCGAAAAACCAATCCCTTGTTGCCGCATTCCTCGACATCTCCTCCGCATATGATAACGTTCTCCTTCCCGTACTCAGGCAAAAATTGCAACAGCTGAGTCTTCCGGCTAAGATGATCCAATGCATATGCAGTCTCCTTATGTCCCGGTCACTGGTTTTGAGGGTCCAGGGGGAGGAGTTTGAGGAGAGGCAGACGTGGAAGGGGCCCCCACAGGGCTTTGTCCTCAGTCCGCTTCTATACAATTTGTATACGGCCGACATTGGGTCCTGTTTAAACAATGATTGTCAAATTCTACAATACGCCGATGACATTGTTTTGTACGTGACAGATCCTTCGATCGTCGACGCTGCTTCATCTTTATGCCTCTCTTTGGTTTCTTTGAACCAGTGGCTTTTAAGCCATGGCCTTTCCCTTTCCGCGCCTAAAAGTTCGGCAGTAATATTCTCTCGCAAAAGACAGCTTCCTCAGGTCTCCGTGAATATTTCTGGTCATAATATCCCTGTAGTAGACAAAGCTAAATTCTTAGGCGTCATTTTGGACCCAAAATTAACAGGTAAGTATCACATAAATTCTCTTATCCAAAAATGTGAACGGATAATTTCAATTTTAAAAGTTCTAGCTGGTGTTTGGTGGGGTGCTCATCCTTACACCATGAAATTAGTATACAATGCTTTAGTTCGCAGCGTTTTAGATTATGGAACATTTCACCTCATTCCTTGTAACAAGGGCGCTCTGGCGGGGCTGGATAGGGTTCAGTCGAAGTGCCTTCGGATCACCTCAGGTTGTATGAAGTCCTCTCCTATTAACGCCTTGCAGGTCGAATGCGCTGACCCTCCCCTTGCCCTGAGGCGGCAATATCTAGCCTCCCGTTTTCTGTCTAAGATAATTTCCAGATCGTCCCACCCCCTTTTAGCGAGATTGAATGAGCTTAATGCCATATGCAGAAGCTCAAGTTTTTGGAGAAAAAAATAAATACCTTTAATCCTTAGAGCCTTCCGAACTATTCAAAATTTTGCGTGTCCGATTTTCCAGTATCCCAGACTCCCCATTTTTAGCTTCGCTTATGAAGTTATTTGTTTTTCCCCCAAAATTTTCTATGATATTGGTATATCAAAAACATCTCCATCGGCGAATTCGGCCTTCAATGCGGTGGTAGGCGAGCGATGGGATGGGTTTCAATTATTTTTTACTGATGCATCAAAATTAAATGATATTGAAAACACTGGTGCCGCTGTTAACCAAAAAACCAAACTACCAAAACTCCAGAATAATCTTACAATTTAAATGTCCGAAAGAGTCTTCTGTATTCACCGGTGAGTGTGTGGCTATATTGGAAGCCTGCGTTTTTATTGAATCACATACTAATATTGATAAAGCCGTAATTTTTACAGACTCACTTAGTTGTTTGCAGGCCTTAGCACAAAGTCCGTTTAAAAGTAGAATACATCCCTTTAATCTTAAAAATTAAAAATCTTTATTCGCATGTGCTAGCAGTCAAAGAGAAGTTCAGTTAGTTTGGATACCTAGTCATTGTGTCATCAAGGGTAACGAATGTGTTGATGTACTGGCTAAAGATGCGTGTTCATCTGTAACGGCCGATCTCTCACATAATTCGCACCTGAGTTATGATCTGTTGTCCCTTCCTAAATTGAATCTTCAGAGTTCATGGCAGGAGCATTGGAATATCTCTAGCAGAAAGAAAGGCAAATTTTTCCATGCTGTCCAACCGGCCATAAATCGTAAACCATGGTTCTTTGGTTTCAGAAAGGTTTCCAAAACTGCTATTTCTGTCCTTTGCAGAATCCGACTAGGTTTTCGCTGCACCCCCGTATTCCTCCATAAAATCCATGTACGCGATTCCTCTCTCTGCGAGTGTGGATTAGGCGAGGGTACCCTGAATCACATTTTTTTTTAATGTTCTAACAACGTCTCCTCGCTTGATTTGTACCGCCGTCTTCCTAAATTTAAGATCCCTCTCCCAATAAATTGCCCCTCTCTTCTCACTTATTCCTCCCCAGAACTCCTTGTGGCACTGATGATTTTCATCCGTCACAACAATATAAAATTATGAGTCAAAACTTTAAATTATCTCCTATTTGTTTGTGGCATACAAATACAATGTATCTTTAATGTGTTAACAATTATATTATTATTTATGTATTTTTTTTTTGTTTGTTTCAGTCCTGTACTAACACAACAAGTGTCAACTGTATTAAACTGAAGAATTTTGTACCTATATACAGTTCCGGTTTTTAATTTCTTAATAAAACATTCTTGCTCTTCCTTTTAACTTTAGACATTGGCAGAATAGTCGACATCGGCTTTGCTTGCCATAAAAAAATATAGAATAGAATAGAATCAGAATGTCAAAGTCACAGTTATCGGTGATGTACTTTTTGCGCGGGATGAACTTTTATTTTAAATTGAAAAGTAAGTAATAAATTGTTAAAAGTGCTATAAAAGTAAGTGAAATAAGTTAAATATCTTCTTATAATTGGTTTATTTTAATATCACAGTGCGGAATGTAATTTTAAACATTCGGAATATTATATTATGATCCTGTATGAATGAAAGATAGGTACCTTAAATTAAGTGATAACTTCTAAATGATGGAATCTAGACCTCGAGCAAGCCCAGAACAGTTAGCAGCTTTGTTGGAATTCATGGAAAGGTACGTAAATTATTAGTTATTCCGTAAATATCTTCCTTTGTTATTTGTAAATCTTTCATTCTCGGGCACTTGAAAGTTTGGAACATAAACAATGACGTGATACGCGACATGAACTAATATATTGGTACTTATGATACAAACAAAATAGTTGTGTTTGACCCTTTACTTAATCAATAGACCCTTTGTTTCACTGAAATTGTTTGAACCTACTAGCCATGGCGATAAAACTATGGCAAATAAAACAAACACTTCGCGGTCTCAACACAGCTGTATCATAAAGACGCCATTTTTTTAGCGTTAACTCTTGGGTCTCGGCGATCGCTAATGTAGCGTTCAAAAATTTGGACATCGTTTCGTTAGCGCTTGTCAAAACTGTAACTTGGCTGCCATTTCTATGGGATGTAGCGATCAACATTGTAGAAACGATTACATTTCATTCTAACATTTTGAACGATCCGTTACGTTGTAAACTTGGCTACGAATTTTCTATTCGTTTGGTCTGACCACGTGACTTATCGTTCAGATGAGGTCATTCCCCTATATTTGGCTATTTTTCTATTAGCGTTTTCGATTGTAGATTTTCAACTTGGCTAAGCCTGCAGGTAGCTGGGGCCTTCAATCCTTACGCGCATGATCATGAGCTGAGAGACAGTAAAATAAAAATATATTTTATTTCGATAAGTTTCACAATAACATACAAGTATACTTCTAGATAAGTGCTTATTTATTGTGAATTTTTTCTAAAAGTTTTACTATAAGTCATTCTTGTTTGGCGAGTTTCCAAGTTATTTATTTTTCTCTGAAAATATGCTTCCTTGCCGTGTTTTCCGTAAACAATAGGTATATATTATTTCTTTACCTATGAAAAGGCAATCAATGAATCTTGCCAACGCAGTGGTAGTTTATTGATGTCCCTTCTTGAAGAAATCAGCTGGACGGGAGGCAACAAATTCTTTAAAGGTATTTTGTACAGCCTCTCCGGTATTGTTTTTTTTTTGCCGCCAAGATCTTATGAAAATTCTGAAAAAAGTAGAAGTCTGTAGGTGCAAGGTCTGGTGAGTATGGCGGATGACGGAGGGCTTCCAACCCCAGTTGTTGTAACTTGGAGACCTTCAGCGGAGTCGAGGGATTGACAAAGCTGGTTGGAGACGTGCGAGCTTCTCCATCATTGTGTTCAGCTCTTCACAGTACACATATGCAGCAATGCTCATCCTATTTGGTATGAAGCTGTGATGTCCCACATGCATGATGAATCACACCAGCCCTAGACCACAAAAAAGTGACCATCACTTTTTAAGGTGTAATTTTTCGTTTGGGGCATTGTTTAGGTACTGAACCAGGATCCAACCAAATTGCTGAGCTCTTGCGATTGTCAAACACAATCCATTTTTCGTCACAGGTAACATTGCGGTTCAAACTTCTTTTGTTTTGTGTGCCTGTTGAGCAGTGCAAGGCACGTCTCGACGCGTACTTCGCGCTGGCGATCATTGAGTTCATGGGGCATCCATTTGTCAAGCTTTGATAACTTGCCAATTTCACGCAATTGGACTAATATTTATTTAATGCTAACGTCGAAAACGGCTGCTAATTCAGCCGTAGATTGAGTATCATCAGCTTCCACAATCGCTTTTAATTCGTCTTTGTCGAAGTTTTCGGACGACGTGGTTCATTTTTCAGGTCGAAATTTCCTGAAAGCGGCCGGAAAAGCCGGAAGCGGGCAAACCAATAACAGGTGATGCGTTCATTTGTAGATATCTTTACCGTGTTTGTACTGTTCGCTCCGTAATCATCGTTGATGTTGCGAGCCGCTTGTACGGTGTACCACGACGGTACACTTATTCCATAATTACTCGATATTTTTACGTATCCATGATGAAGAGAAAGATTCGGCGATGAAAACAATAACGCTAATCAATAAACAAATGACTATTTTTGAAAAAGAATTCCATGTTTTTAAAATAAAATAAGTTGTAATTAGAATTCTTAGCCAAACAATTATTTTTGATTTGATATGCCAGTACTGCAGAACGGCAATTTGCCGATATGAACAAACATACTTTTTGTGACTTAAAATTTTGAATTTATGGTTTTAGGAGTATCATTACTTGAGAATATTCACTCTGCTCGGTTGATTTTAAAATTCGCCCATATTAGGTAAGTAGTAGCTACAAAAATAAGTGTAATACGAATTTCAAGCATTGAAATGATAATAGGCCAGGGCCGGATTTAAGGGAGGGCAATCGGGGCAACTGCCCGGGGCCTCCACAGGAGAGGGGCCCCCACATAAATTGTATTTATTAAAAAAAAAACTTACACAACTATAGGGTATCTATAGTGGAATCTCTAACTCGAATGTCAAGGGAAATGCAAAAAAAATCGAGACAAAAAGTTTTTGACTTAACAAGAACTTCGAGATACATATGATTTAACTGCTGAAATTTCGAGCGACTAAGTCGCGATTTCTAAGTATATTTTTCGATTTGTAGAGTCAAACCCAACCTAAAAATTGAATTGAACTTAGAAAATTTAATGAATGTATTCATTAATTGCACGTGTACAAGACAAAAACAATAGCTTAGAAGCCCCTAACCCGAACATTCATTATGGATTTTATTGCAATTATTTCGGAGAATTCCAAGTAAGAAGTCAGATGTCATTGTATTTTACTAAGACTTTTGGAAACTCCTTTTTGAAATTCGAGATATAGAGTTTAAATATGTATTATCAATACTTCGTAGGGAAATAACATTTTGTTCGAGTTACAAAGTTTAAATAATTCGTTACCGCGTATCTAAGGGTTCAGCGGGAGGAAATGGCATTTTTTTCGACTTACTGAGGATTTTGACTAAACGAGGTTCGAGTTATAGAGATTCCACTGTATTACTATTTGAAAACTTATCTAGTAATTTTTATTTTATATGATTTTAACATTATTTATTATATCTTAATTTTACTTGCAGCAGCGTATTGTTTTACTGTGTTTGCGACGGATGGTCGATCCGTGATCTCGTCTCGTTAGAGCTATCGCTCTGGGAACACAATGCGGGGTGTTGCAGTGCGCAGGGTTCACGGCGCCCGCTTGCCTGTTTACCCTCCCATACGATTATATATATAAATTATTGAAACACTTGCAAGAAAAATATGATTTAACCTATTTGAAAAATAATTAGGGTCCTCCACTCCCCTGTTGCCCTAGGGCCTCCACACCTCTAAATCCGGCCCTGTAATAGGCCGTCTCTGTCAAACGTTTATGGTATTTTTTTAGCTCTTCTGTGGATTATATTCTACACTTGTATCGTAAAGCAGCCCATAAGCAACCACCAAACTATCAGACCATTTAGTATCGAATCGATCTCAAGCATTAACTTAGTTCAAGACTAAACTTATTTTAGGACCAGACACTTTCAAGGTTGTAGGGCACACCCTTGAATGCCCAGTGCAAAATTTTGTGAGCTGGTAGCTTAGTAATACCTAAGTATCTAGTCGTTAACTTTTTAGGACTAATAAAAGATTCAAGGGCCGGCTTTTGAATTGAGAATTTGGAGTTAAGAATATTGTGTCAATCCCTACATTAATTCCAAAGTTTGACAGGCTTTCTAACTAAAGTAGAGTTCAATAAATAAGTTGAATACTTCGATCGAACAAGCGCAAGTTCGACCTTGCATGGAGCACTGTTCTCATCTCTGGGACAGATCTGCCAAATACCAGCTTGATGCACTAGAGTCGATAGAAAAGCGGGCCAAGAGGCTCATTGACAATGAGGCACTGGTCGAGTCAAAGCTCCAGAGCCTCGACCATCGTCGCAGAGTTGCAGCTTGTTGGTTTTTTATTTGTTGCATTTCGGGCAGTGTGCAATAGAATTGCATGATCTAATTCCGCCTAGCCCGTTTCATCATTGGCCTACAAGACGTACGGCGATTTGCCACCGGTACATACGCACTAAACGGTTTGGGAATACCTTTTTGGTGGCATGCGGTACAGGGTGTAAAGTCCCACAAACCTCCATAGGATACTCCGACCAGACGGGTGTTGTGTGATTGTGTCTGGTTCGGGCAACAGCCCAACGGTTATTGTCAGACTGTTGTATGTGTTCAAATCGCGCCGAAAGCTTTGCTTTCGCGATGCAGGTTTTGTGTGATGTCATGTCATTAATTCTTAAGTGGCGGCGTTGGTGCCGTCATCATGCGTACAGCTAAAGATTGGAATTCCCTGTCGGAGTCTATGTTTCCGAATAGCTACAACCTCGGGGTCTTTAAGTTATGAGTGAATAGGGTACTTCTAGGCAAGCGTGCTTTACTGTCGACCGCTTACCATCAGGTGAGATAGTGGTCAAGCGTGAGCCTACATTTAATTAAAAAAAACTTTTAATTCTTAATTCAGTCATATCCAATACTATTTCCAATAAATAGTCTACAGCAGACTTCACATTTTATCATCCTTAAAAAACTACTTATTACTATATCAAAAGCAATATAAATACGAGCACCTAGTAGAATCCTAGATTTTAAAAACCACAAAACAAGCAATCAAAAGTTTGGTGGCACTACAGTGAAGCATAATTATTCCATACGATTTGACATAAGCGAACGCACTAAATCGTCAGGGTATAAAAGTCACTACATTACCGCAGACCGCATCCTTCAAAGTCATCGCGCAGTTTTGATGAAAAAACAAAAAGTGCTACTCGTCTGTCTGTAGCGCGGCGTGCTCAAAATTAAAAACATCCCGCTCGACCGTGTTTTGTTTCGCACAAAAATTCGAGTGTCTGAAGTACCAGAGATTTGTGAAGCGAGATGGAGAAGTCAGACATTGATATCACGCCAAATTGGGTCCCACACAATATGGCGCCCAAAATTCGGCATGATTGTTTTTTTTCTAACGTTGCTTATCTAAGAACAATCGAGCGCCCAAGACCTATCTAACGATGTAATAATAGTACATTATTGCAAAGGCCGGGATATAGGCAATTGCAGGTAGAGTATGAGTTTGAAGGCCGAGCCGTAGGCGAGAACTTCACTAATACGAGACAGGCAATTGCCATTGCCGCCGAGGCATACATAGTGATTTTCTCAAAAGAATGCAGGGAAATAAAACATGCTTTTTTATATTATACATTTAATTTAATTAATATTAAAAGTTACAACAACATTGCTGGAGCGTTGTAATGTTCCTAATTCAAAAAACGCCCCAGCAATGGATTTGATTTTCTTTGTCCGTAAATTTGGTACTTCGCGTGTTATTTTTCTAAATTAATGACAATATTGCCATGCATGTTTGGGGAACGAATATTACATACAAACAAGATACGCGCGAAAAACCTATCGCTTTCCTTGCAGAAGGGTAAAAAGGCAGTCATGGGGACTGCCGACAGAAGCGAAAACTTAAAACTAAGGAATACCTAGTGTCGCCACTCTGTCACACAAAACACAGGTATTCCGTCACACGTCACACTAGCATGTCACTGCCGCGATACCATAAATTTAGCACCTTCCAAAAATCGCTCAACGCGGCGAAAGAAGTTTTTACTTCTAAAAGTAATGTATTTTTGTTGTCTATTAAAAAAAATAATCAATAGCAAAAAAATAATCTACAGCCAAAATAAAAGTACCACCTCCACGGTTCCTCCAGCATAATGTTGCAAGACTATTATTTTTTTCCGCGGCCACAGCGCTAGTCGTTAGCATACTTTTATTCTGGCGTGAATAATTAAGATATTACGGGCAGTTCCAGGGTTTTCTACCTAGTTACAGTCCTCTTAACTGTCACAATAAGATCACAACGAATTATTTTGCTGTTTAATCTATGGTTAAGTATGTTAAAAGCGGTTATTGATCTACCTACATCCAAGCAGTCGCTCTAGTTGCCAAATGACAAGGGGCGCCGAAGACTCAAATGCGAAAAACAATTTCAAGCTTAAAATACAATATTGATGGCGTCTTTTGAGAGGCGCGGGAACAGTGTTGCCAGATCAGATTTTTAGAAAAATGTGGATTTATGAAAACTTTAGGAATAATTATTTATTTAACATAAACCGAAGTATAATTTACGTGAAGTTGAGAAAATAAGCTTTTTTCGTATTCTTTTTAGCAAACCCTTTCATTTGATACATATATCATGGCAGTGCACAAAAAATAACTAGTCCGCCATCTTGGGTCCATAGCATAACTAGTCCATCTTATTAGATTTAGAATGACATCACTTAGCTAAACGTGCATTGTCATCCAAGCTACCCGTCTATGCAAAATTTCACCTTAATCGGTGGCATTTTTTTTATTTTATGTTTGTTTCAACAAAGCCTATCGCTCTTCGCCATGCGTGACATAAACCAAAGACTAAAGGTCACAATTGTGACCTATACGAGTCTTCACAATGCGCGCGCTCATAACATATCTGTTTATTTGAATATCATTGACGACAACAAGTTTTTGTTCGTAAAACTAGAGACATTTTGGTTGAGCATGTCAATATCCTTTGTTTAGTTACATAAAAGTTTTGAATATTGCTTGAGTAAAAAATAAGCATCTGATAGCTTTTATACATAGTCCTGGGATCATCGATACGCACTAGATTTGGCGATCCGAACACGCACTCTGTTCGACTGAACTGTACTGCAATCCGTACACCTTACTTTACACTATGTTGAACGAAACGCGTAAGCGCCATTAATTTCATGGCACTTACGAAGTTTTGATCGCGAGTAAACTAAACTCTATTAGCGATCTAGCGCTGCATGTTTTAATTGTTTGATTAGATAACACAAATATGTTAGCGCTGCAGCGAACTTTAGTTCGAAGGGATCGTCCATAAATCACGTGAGGCTTCAAAGAGGGGGACGCTGCTGGCTTTCTTCGAGTAGCTGGGGTGGATCGTGTAAGGAAGACGAATCCCACCCGTACGCAAAATACGCGCGTGGAGTTGCGGACAACAGCCCTTCTTAACTTAACTTAAAGGGAGGAGAGGGGTTAAGCAAAAATCACGATATATCACAAGGGCGGAGAGGGATGTAGTAAGCTATCACGTGTATTTATTTTTTTATCAAACGCGCGATTTCTAAACTGAAAAGCGGCGAGCAGTAGTGTTATTATACTCAATGTAAAAAAAACAAAGTGCGTTTTATTCAAATCGAACGTCCGAAACAAGGCTAGTCTAGAGGTTTCATCGTGCGGTAACAAAGTTGAAGTGGTTGACCATGTCAAGTTCCTAGGTGTTCATATTGATGCTTTGCTAAACTGGAAGGTTGAAACATCATCTGTAAGGAATTCTATTAGCTCAGCATGCTATGCTATCAGAAGCCTGAGGGAAGAACTAACTTTGGCACAGCTCAGGATGGTATACTTTGCTTTGGTTGAATCTAGGCTTAGATACAGTATTGAGTTTTGGGGCAATAGTTACAAGTACAATATCCACTCGGCATTTGTAATTCAAAAGAGAGCATTAAGGACAATGCTCCGCTTGAAACAGACGGAATCATGTAGGGACCATTTCATTAGACATACAATTTTGACTGTGCCATGCCTCTATATACTAGTATTGCTAACTAATTTTGTAAAAAAATTGCACAAACTCGAAACCGACGAGCAAAGACAAGCTAGACATAAAACTCGAAGGAAAGACTTGCCTAACGTAATCCAACCGAAATTGAACGTGGTTCAACACAGTCCCAGATATCAGTCAGTCTTTTTATACAACAAGTTACCCGTAGAATACAAAATCATAAATAGTGCAAATCTATATAAAAACAAATTCAAGACATACTTATTGAGGAAGGGCTTTTACAGTGTTGATGAGTTTCTAGAGGACTAACGAAAATAAAGTTATTGGATTAATTGCAATACGGATTATTATCATAACGATTATTCTTGTTTGGATTATTATATTTTTATTTTGTATTTGGATATGTGACATTATTGATTTGCTCAATAAATACCATTAACATTTATTTTTGACATTGAATTTTTTCTTATATATATTTTGATTTTATTTTGACTTGTATTATTTGGCATTTGGATTATTATAATTATTATTGTGTTATTGCTCATGTGACATTATTGATCTTTTTATATGCATTATTGAATTTTACTATTGACATTTAATTTTTAACTTGACTGGAATGATTTTAAAATGGAAATTGGATTATTGTTATATTTTTTTTTTTCTTGTATATGTGACATTATTTATTTGCTATTGAATTTTAGTTATTCATTTAATTTTTCTTATTTTGACTTGAATGATTTGGAATTTGGTTTATTTTTTTATTACATAAATGTGAATTTATTGATATTTTTATATTAATTATTATTTTCGACATTTTAAATTTTATTTTGCTTGAACGATTTTAAATCAGAATTTGGATTACTGTTATTATTTTATTTTTTTCTCTTTTGTTGTTGGATAACTGTTTTCAATTACTATTGTTATTTACACGTATTTTTCGATCGGACTTTTTATGGTATTGTCTGTATTTTACTTATTACTTTCTACACAATGTACCTATATTGTTAAGAACTTATGACTTATGACTTATTGCGCGTCTAATTTTATTTTTATGCCAGTCAAAAACAACCTGCAACCTTTCTGTCTAGACATTATTGTCATGATCCTTAATTTCAGAACAATATTAAGTTATACCTTATACCTGTATTTAAAGAAAATATTTAAAAAGTATTTTTTTATTATTTCTTTCTAGGTAGGTTTATTTTGGGTGGGGGCGGGGGGGATAGTCTTAAACCTCACCACGTATCACCAAGGGGGAGGGGGAGGTTAAAAAATACTAAAAAACATCACGTGATTAATGGACGGCTTCTAAATAACCAGCATTCGAACAAATTTTATTCATAAATGTTCTTGTCTATTGATTGCATGGGGAGAGGGGGTATAGTGGGGTAGTGGGGCAGAGCGGGAATTCCTCTGACAGCTCGAACGAAATGCAGTACAAAGTTTTAAATGACTCGCTTTGATTGGTCGTTAGTCGGCACGTGATCTTCATATACGATCCACGCCATTTTTACAGCCGTTTATGCTCCGTAAACAAAAACTTAAAAAAATATGTTTTTGTTAAATAAAATCACGTAAAATTAAACAGCAATTGTTTCTCGAAACTAAGGGTATATTATGGTGGTTAATATTTCATTTTGTAGCAGTGCCTTCCGGATTTCATCCCTACTAATATTATAAATATAAATACTAATATTATAAATGCGAAAGTAACTCTGTCTGTCTGTCTTTCTGTCTGTCTGTCTGTCTGTCAGTGTTTGCTTCACGCCTAAACTACTGAACCGATTTGTGTGAAATTTGGTACAGACATAGTTTGTAACTTGAGAATGGACATAGGATAGTTTTTATTACAAAAAATAAAATATAAAATAAAATTTATTCCGGACATACAGCGCCATCTATTGGTCAAGAGTCGGCATCAGAAGTCACTATTCCACGCGAACGAAGTCGCGGGCAAAAGCTAGTAACTAATAAATTCAAGATTGTTTGTGAAAAAGGTAAGATGTTGTCAGTTTATGTTTTGCTTAAAAAGTAACACTGAGGCATAGTGGGGTACATAAAAAGGGGCATAGTAGGGTATTGTTTGAAAGGTACCTCACTTTGCCTCTTTTTTAGGCAACTAAAGCGGGTAAATTTTTAAAGGGAAACAGATTACTCTTTTTTTTCTTTTCCGTAATATGGTCCGCACATATAAAAAGACTACGGATCAGCATTCATGGTCAGTGGAAGGAATGACAACTGACTGACTGAGTGAGAGAGTGACCAAGAGAAATAACGAATAGAATACATAAAATTGATGGAAGCACGATTTCATGGACGGAAACTTGCGTTTAAAGTGGCAGAAAAAAATATAATTCCTCATAGATTTGATTCGAAGAGTGGTCTGGCTGGTATAGGTACATGAAGCTTATAAGCACATATTACGCTAAAAAACTGTAAAAAACTGGCTACGGTGCCCCAGGACGCGTGGTGACACAATATCAGACCGCTGCACTATTCGGTAAAGTTTTTGTATCTGCAGCAATTATGACGACTGCTATAAATGCATATAGAGCCACTGGTTATGGACTATAAATAAGGATATATTTACTGATGCAGACTTTGCACCCGCGGAAACTACAGACAATCCTGAGCCTGATCAGGTGTCCTTAATCGATGAAGCTATTTTGCAGGGGGATAACATGCTATTTACACAAGAACACCTACAAGTTGAGCCAACCCGACACAGGCAACTTCCTCCACAACCTGGTTGTTCTTGGATGACTGATAGACCACACAACTTTTGGGCTGGGCCACTCTTGTGCAGGGGAAGATGAAGAAGCTACTCATTTATGTGCAATGTGCGTCGACGACTAAATTGTTATTAAATGTTAATTTTACAGAAGCAGTACAATTATTTCCTCATCATCATCATTTCAGCCGAAAGACGTCCACTGCTGGACATAGGCCTGCCCCAGGCGTCGCCACATTGACCGATCCCGTGCGTCTCGCATCCAGCGCCTTCCCGCAACCTTAACCAGGTCATCAGTCCACCTAGTGGGAGGCCTTCCAAAGTATCGTCTTCCGGTTCGCGGTCGCCATTCCAGAACTCTTCGGCCCCATCGGCCATCCGTTCTGCGAGCAATGTGTCCTGCCCACTGCCACTTAAGTTTGGCAATTCCTCGGGCTATGTCGGTAACTTTGGTTCTCCTGCGGATATCATCATTTCTGACGTGATCATGCAAGGAAATTCCGAGCATAGCCCTCTCCATTGCCCTTTGGGTGACTTTGAGCTTTCTGATAAGGCCCATTGTGAGCGACCACGTCTCGGTCCCATAGGTGATCACTGGCAACACACACTGGTCATAGACTTTTGCCTTGAGACACTGCGGTAAATTGGACGAGAAGATACCACGCAAATTCCCGAAAGCCGCCCACCCGAGTCAGATTCGACGGTTGACCTCTTTCTCGAAATTGGACCTACCCAACTGGACCGTTTGTCCCAGGTAGACATAATCGTCTACAACTTCGAGAGTCGAGTCTCCGACCTTGATAGGAGTGGATGTTACATGGGCATTCACCATGATCTTAGTTTTGTCCATGTTCATTTTAAGACCCACTCTTTTGGAAGCTCTACTGAGGTCATCGAGCATTTTACTGAGGCTCTCCATGGTCTCAGCCATGACCACTATGTCGTCGGCAAACCGAAGGTGAGTAATGTGCTCGCCATTAACATTGATGCCAAGCCCCCTCCAGTCCAGAACCTTGAAGACATCCTCCAACGCAGCAGTGAACAGTTTCGGAGAAAGAACGTCTCCCTGTCCTCCTGTGAACAATTATTTAGTAACGTTGATTTGTTTCTATAGTTTTAAAAGAGAAGTTTATGATGATAAGGAGGTTTTAATTTGTGCCAAAGTTTTGTAGTTCTTTTGGAGGTAGATAATAAAGACTATTAAGTTTGGAATCTTTATTTTTATTCCGTCAAAAAATATATTTTGCCCTCCTGAAAAGTATTTGTTAACCACGGGAAGCGTGATGAAATACGCAAGTTACTCTGACCTTCAGGGCACCCCGGATAGAATTAAACACATATAAAAAAGGTTACTAAGAAACTTGAAAGTGAAGTTTCTGCGAATACCTATGTATGCATGGGTCCAAATACCCATGCATACATATGTATACCAAGAAAGGAATGTACCAAAATTCCATCCCTTGTGATGGGTCCTAATGCGAACAGGGTTTAATTTTGAATGCGGGTGAGGTCGCGGGCATCTGCTAACTGCCAGGAGCTTATAGGACAATGTGAGGGTAGATTATGTTGTTGCAGTATTATGGACGCTGGGCTTTGAATAAAATATACAGAAAGAATGCTTTATAGATATATTAATGAATTTAGAACCTTACCTATACAAGGCGAGTTGCAAAAAAAGCTGTTATTGAAGACGCACTAACTGATTAAAAAATGCATTTCAACATCCAAACGAAAGTAACATTTTTTTTTTAACGAATTTAACCGACGAAATAACGAACGAAAAGGCAAAAAATAAAAATCTATTAGTCTAGCATTTGAGTTGGTACCAAAAACACATGCAAATTAATTACCTAAAGCGTAGAATGATTGTAGCTAGGTAATCTTCGTTGATAGTTTATTTAGCGCTGACCGCCTCAAAATGCTACCAAGATTAAAAGTCTTTTTATTTGCTTTTCAGTTCGTTATATCGCCGGTATTTTTTTTGTTTAAAAGGTTCTTTTTATGCTTTTTAGTTTACTTAATTTCAACATAATCGTTACACAATTGTAAATTCATTGAGCAAATTATCAATAAATCGTTTTTTTTAGCTTTTTATTTCAAATTTAAATGGGACCAGCTTTGAGGTTTGTGAGATTTTTTTAAATCGCCTCCTTTTTTTTCGTCGGTTTAAAAGGTAACTTTGTCTGTCTGTATGTTATGTTTTCACGCCTAAACCGCTGAATTAATTTTGACGATTTTTATCATAAAGATAGATTGGACCTTGATGGACATAATTTTCTAACTATATCCCGGAGGTACCAACGTTCCCTTTGGATAATTGCCGACTTTTATACGGGTGAAACCGCTGGCAGAAAATAAGTATTGCCTTGGTTTTCAAAAATTTGCTTTACGAAATCCTATTCAACGGCCAAAAGACAAATGAATCACATAGTCTCGTGGTATTAAAATCAATATTAAATCGTAACACGAAATGATTCAACAGATTGTTTTAAATAGCCCGCCCGCAAAGGCCCATTCAGGCGTTTCATGTAATGCCCATTCACTTTGAAACTCTTTGTGTAATTGATATCGGAATATTGGACAGAAAACTGCTCGTGTTCGATGTTTAATGATTGAATATCAATTGTAGAGAGATTGCATGATTGATTAGAGTGAATATTTGATTGATGATGGCGATATTGACAATAGCAATCGGGTGTTTTATTTCATAGGGATGTATCATAAGCAGGAAAATGATAATTATATTTAGTCCGTCAGTGAGATTATCAAATAATATAGGACCCGTATTTTTTGCGTTATTAAATAAATAAAAATTGACAAAGATAAAGAGCATCAAAGTTCAGGAGTGGGGGCTTGTGACGTCACTTTGTCAGTACAAAGTGCACCACATCGTGACGTCACGCGATATTTCAACGCGCTGTATCGTCGTATTTTTTTGTTTACGTGACAAAAGAAAAAAAACGTGTCTAATATGTTTAGGTTATCAAACTGACGGACTAAAGAGTCTTTGGTCAGCTGGACCACCTCGCTACTGGACCCGCGTGTCCACTTGACCACATAATTTATTTTCTGTATTTTTATTGGTTAACTGGACCCACATATTTTTGCCAACTGCCCTATTGAGTTACATTTTCATGTTTATATCTACTTGCATGTCAGTCTATCCATCTTAAATAATAGGAAAAATGCAAAAATAACACCTCGGATTCCTCTTCGTTTGAATTTCGTTTTACAGAACGCCCACCTCGACAATGCTCCCGCCCGTGGGTTCCACCCACCGAGAGGGGCAAGATAGTATCTACCTACCATCAAATGGGGTGAATAGGAAAGCCTCAGAATAGAAATAAAACTTTGAAGGGAATTTCTGCTTTTTTTTTCTTCTGAAATTATGTATGTACTCCAATATATTAATTATCAAAAAAACCGACTAAGTGCGAGTCGGACTCGCGCACGAAGGGTTCCGTACCATTATCGCAAAAAACGGCAAAAATATCACGTTTGTTGTATGGGAGCCCCACTTAAATATTTATTTTATTCTGTTTTTAGTATTTGTTGTTATAGCGGTAACAGAAATACATCATCTGTGAAAATTTCAACTCTCTAGATATCACGGTTCATGAGATACAGTCTGGTGACAGACAGACAGACGGACCACGGAGTCTTAGTAATAGGGTCCCGTTTTTACCCTTTGGGTACGGAACCCTAAAAACGATGCTTTTTTTTAAATCAATAAAGTGATGGCAAAGTTAAAATCCTAATCAAAGTTTTGTTCTCCCCTGCATCCCTTTTCACCCCGTTTGTAGGTACGAGATTTTTCTTTCTTTCTGGAATGGATCGTCTGGTATCCTTTATTTTCAATATCCCTTGCCCTCCCTGTACCTATTTCTCAATATTGAACCAAATATTCGTTATTTATAAAATACAGTCTTTACACTAACCCTCAAGGCCAACGTTACAAAGTAACCGTTATTGGATTTTAGAGGGAAAATTCAAAAGGAGCCGTCAAAGAGCAGCGAGGAAATGACAGGCGTGGATCGAAATTAAAAAAACTTATAGAAATTCACAGAAAAGCAAGTTTGGTTGGTGAAGGATTGAACAGGCAGAAACGAAAAGGTTTTACAAGTAAACATCGTGAAAAAAATAATAATATTGAAATTGGAAAATCCGGAGATATATCTGGGTTTGACAGTATTTATTAATAAAATATTGTGGGTTTACAGTTTTATTCCCAATCTAAGGCGTCCCAATCAGCAACAATATTATTGCGCTATATTGATGATTGCACAATACAATTGAA
This sequence comes from Orthosia cruda, assembly GCA_964057195.1. Taxonomy (NCBI): domain Eukaryota; kingdom Metazoa; phylum Arthropoda; class Insecta; order Lepidoptera; family Noctuidae; genus Orthosia; species Orthosia cruda. The sequence continues at coordinate 5,071,245 of OZ059825.1, forward strand.
CGTCTAGGGTTTGTATTGAAAGGAAAGCTAAGAAAACCGGCCAAGTGCGTGTCGGGCCACGCGCAATGTTAGGTTTCCGTAGTTGCATAATAATGCGGACTAAGAAGGTTTTTTACCCGACTGCCAAGGAGGGTAATGTGTTTATCAGTCTATGTATGTAAGTATGTATGTTTGTTCCTATGTGGCGTTCTATAGACCAAACGCGTTGGCCGATTTTGATGATTCTTACATCAATCGATTCGTCTTAACCCTGCGAGTGTCACTGGCTACATTATAATTAAAAAAAAGAAAAATGGCGGATTTTGGTCGCCATATTGTGGGAGACAATTGTTTTTTTTTTCTAAACCCTTCTTGTGGGGTATTAAAATAAAGGATTTTAAGGGGTGATTTCTAAAATATATAACACTTGTATGTTAAAATGTACCCAAATCTAAAAAAAATAACTAAAAAGTTATACTTAAATAAAAAAAGGTAATTCAAAAAATCAAAAAACCCGACTGCTAAAAAAGCGAACTAAAAACACGTAAACAAGTAGAAAATCATGCTGTGCATTCGGAGGATACGTATTCGCGAGCTGGCTGACCAAAACCAGATGTATTGTTTCTCGACTCTAGACTTGTTTACGTCTTTTTAGTTCGCTTTTTAAGCAGTCGGGTTTTAGATTTTTTGAATTAACTTTTTTTGTTGTAACATGACATTAAATCGGTTTCAGCGACTCACAACGTCTAAAAACGGGGGCATTTGTACGAATGTTTTATTGATCTTAGTACATTTTATAAGTATTTATTTATTTGACACCAATAAGTACAACATCTTACAGTATTTCCAAGGTGATGTTATACCACATAATAAATAATGTTATACACTATATACGAGTAGAAACATAAAAGTTTAACAATAAAAATAAAATTACAAAAATCAAGAAAGGTAGGTCGACTATTACTCGTAAACTTGTAAAGCCTAATTAGCTGTGATAGTTTTAATTTTAATTTCGTTATATATACTAATGCCGTGAATTTTTTCACATATCCAAAAGCAACCATTTCGCTGGCAGGACACTTGACTCTAACAAAAAGTTGCAATTTAAAGCTTAATTTTACGCAAACGGATCACTGAATCGAAAAATGTGTTTAACAGGCCCGTAATATTTTTGAATGGCCTATCCGACGATACCCCACACTATAGGACAGACGAGAAAAAAAACAAAGTCCCACTTTACGTCTAATATGAGGTAGTTACCCGAAAAAAATACTTTTTCGTGAATTTTATTTTACCACTGTATCGGTATTATTAATATGTATATCCATGCCAAATTATAGCTTTCTAGTACTAAGGCTTAGCACGCACTGCGATTTTTATTCGCGCGAATTTTTTTCCGCGTATGTGGCCTATGGAATTGTATGAAGCTGCACGAACTGCGGAAAAAATCGCGCTCAAATAGTACTAAAAAATTCGCGCGGGAAATAATTCGCGCGAATAAAAATCGCAGTGCGTGCTAAGCCTAAGGGTCTCTGAGCTAAACTGCGGACGGATGGACGGACATAGAGAAACTATAAGGATTCCTTGTTTACTTCGGAACCCTAAAAAAGGGAGCTTACATTTTATTGCGCAATAATATTGTAAGTGTATAAGTAGAAGTAGACATTAGAGCTAGTCGAAGTTATTTCGACATTATTATTTGCAGAATGAAATCTGATTGTGAGGTCATAAATAGTTTCTACAGAAGTATTCAGTAAACAGTAGTGAAGACTTTAGATAATGTTTTCACCTAATAGAAAGTATACAGAAGGGCCACTCCCGCCGCTTCGAAAATTGACAGCTAAACTTGACAGATTCACTAGGGTTGCTACTATATTAATTCCGAATTAATAAAACAGTAGATTCACTAGGGTTGCTACTATATTAATTCCGAATTAATAAAACAGTAGATTCACTAGGGTTGCTACTATATTAATTCCGAATTAATAAAACAGTAGGTTGTATAAGTCACAAACATAAATACATCGTTTCGTCTAAACATAAGTTCCCTTTTTTTTCTTTTTTTATTATTTTTATATCATGCTTACATGCCTTAGAAGGTAGAGAGAACATCAAATATCCATTAAATATCACGACACCACATAAGACGAAGATTGGAAGGTAACAAGACGTAAAAATTATGTAATAATGATCTCACTAAAAACATTAAATTGTGAAAAGCACCTAGCTTGAAAAATAAAAATGTGGGAAAAAATGGTAATAAAATAAAAAAAACCCGACTGCTTAAGAAGCTAACTAAAAAGATGTACAAAAAACTAGAAGAGAAAATTATGCTGTGCAATCGGAGGAAACATATTTGTGAGCTGGATGACTTAAACCATATTATTATCACAAACTTCATAGCCTTTCCAATTTCGTCTATGTACTTAAAATAACTTAATATATTCCTAGATATTGAATTTCTAACTTGTCATCATAAAAATGTCTCCTTCAAACCTTAAAAAATAATGAACTAAAAAGAAGAAAAAGTATATTCGGTCTGTAACAATTAATAAAGGTAACCCAGCCAATGCAACCTCGTTACAGTACTTTATGTATGAATGACGTGACAATGCCCGCACAAAGCATTCATGACAGCCGCGACTGAGCTCGGTCCAATATTGCCCATTATTCTCTGTAAAATCGCAATGTCAATGTGTGTGTGCAAAATTACGCTTTATTCAGAGTGGCCTCTCTGCCTGCGGCGCGCCACCGCTTACGTACTTTGTGATGTTTTCGACCACTTTTGCACATTGAAACTACTCCCTTAATCGCAGAGATCTGCAGCAAAACAAAATATTCATAATCACTTTAAAAAGTCGCCCTTTCGCCACTTGAGAGGTGTAAAATCAAAGGAATATTTCAACAGCTCGTTGCAGTAAAATTCCAAAGGTGAAAAGCGCGCCAATTTTGTGTGGCGCGAAAAATTTAAAATTGGCGTCACGTCCTGCAATATGGCTGCCATTTTACTGCACTGGAATAGCCTTCCAATTTTGTGTGTGATTATTGAATGGGACTGTGCTGTGAATATTGAAGTAACGCCTATGTTTTTGAGAATATCATTTTGAAATGGTGATAATAAGCTTTATCTACTCTCATATCCTAATATCCGAATTATAAAATTCAAAACGAGTTTATATTGGCATACTTTATAAACACAATACCGAAATTTAAAAATAGAATCTTATTATAACACTATTTCTCTAACAAAATAATGCTATAAAACAATTTTTTTTCTATTACGATACAGGACAAATCCAAGAAGTTAATCACTAAGGAGTTTCCATCATTTTTTTTTGTAATGCCATTTTATAGGACCTATTATAAAAAGATTTGATTCCAATTTTAAATTGTCTATGACAATGCCCGCTTTAGACTTAGCACGCACTGCGATTTTTATTCGCGCGAATTTTGTTTCCTTCTACCTGTTCATAGAGCTCAAAATATTCGGGCGAATAAAATTCGCGCCGTAGTGCGGTGGATTCTGTGGCAAAACACGGATTTTTTGCGGTATTATTTCCGCACGATTTCTTTACCGCAATGCGAACAACTTCATACAATTCCATAGGTCACAGAATGGGCGGAAAAAATCGCGCGTATAAAGATCGCAGTGCGTTCTAAGCCTTAGCGCATGCGCGGTTAATGTGGTGATGTGCTGGGTTTTGGCGCCATTCATACGTTTTGCAAGTTTTGCTGTACTGAATTTCATGAGTTATTTTAATTATTGTTTAAAAATGTCTGATATCAGTGAATGTGAAGAAAATTTGACTCCACCCGATATTTTAGATGCGGCGAAGGAAATTACTCTTAATTTATTACCAGCAATGTCGAGAAAAGTATATGACAAATGCTATCACGATTTTATGGCATGGAAAATGCAAAAAGAGGTATTTTGTAGGTTCAATTCCAATTTATGAGTGTAGATAAAGTAGTGTATGAAACTGCACATAATAATAATAATAATAATAATCTGATCTGATAGAGATCTGTGGCCTGGCTTGTCAAGAGTGACACTAAAATTTTCTTCGCTCTTCGAATTTTTTAGAATATATTTATGAATCCGAACAATATCACCATTAAAACTACATAAAACTAAATTTAAATAATGTCTACATATATATTTAATAAAACAACAAGAAGAAAACATAAACTATAATTAAAATGAACAACATACAACATACAATAAACCAGAATGACAAGCTGAGAAGAAAATGCTGACACGAAGCCAGGCCCGAGCCAAAAACACACGCCCAACATCTTCGGGTTCGTCGCTCAGCTCCGCCTCGCAGCTGCCGGGATCCTCTACAACCGTGAGTCAAGCGATCCTGGACGCTGCAGTTGCGTCGAGCTCGAGCGACGAATACTTCTCTCCGCCGACGACACCACCACCTACGCGTCGACGGGGAGGACGCCGGCCACCGGACAGCCTAGGACCTCGAGGCCCATCGGTCTCTGACAGGGTCCCCGCTCCCGGTGGAAGTGTGCAGCGCATGCGATGGACGCAATCGATTAACGAAAACGTCATGCGCGCATACTTTGGGGCTACAGAGGGGGGAAGTAACCTGACTGCGTACCGTGGTCGGATGCTCTCTCTGTTTCAGGTACTTGAGCCAGCTGTCAACGTGTCGGCCCAACGTCTATCGGATCAGGTGCGGGTCATCCAACGTAACCGTATGCTGGATGACGCCGTACTTGATAGACTGCGTGAGGAATCACAGAGTAGCCGTGTCTCACCTGCCTTGCCACCGGCCGCGGTGCAACTGCAACCCAGTGTTTCACCGCGACCCGACCATGTTGGCGAGGACGACGACGACGGGGCTATATCTGTGAGTACCCAATGCAATGCGCGTTTGAGGAGCGCTTTGGAATGTGCATTCAGCGAGTATCGCTCCACACCGCCTGAGCTTAGACCTCGACTACCTCGTTTGCCCATGCATAAGAAAAATAGGGCGCTGGTGTGTGCTCTAGATTCGCAGCTATCAAATGTTTTTGATAGCAGCAAAGACCTTGCCGACACCCACTCGATCTTGTACTGTGCGGCTGCAGCAGCGTGTCGTGTAGCTAATGTCAAGTTTCCCAAAACTGACAGAGCTACACGACCAGCTATACCAGCTTGGCAGTGCAGGATTGAGCGTCGTATCGGTGAGGCTAGAGCACTCATCGGCAAGCTTATCTGCTTCAGGGAGGGCAACACTCGCCCTAGAGTGATGCGCTTTGTGAGGCGGGCGTTCTCAGGGACTGATATCAGTTCTCGAGATTATATGTCCCGCGTCACAGAGCGTATCGACTTCCTGAAGCAGAAGATCTATGCATGGGCAAACCGTATTCGTCGGTACAAGCGGCGAGTGGAGCGATACACCCAGAATCGCACATTCCAGAGCAACGAAAGGTGGGTTTATAGGGCTTGGGAGCAATCCAATCAAGGTGTGACTGATACGCGCCTACCGGATAACGACGCCATGTGTTCGTTCTGGCGCGATATCTGGTCGGTGCCTGTCAGTCACACCGAGGGTGACTGGACTCGGGAGGTCGAACGGGCGTGCGATCCGATACCACAAATGGGGGCAATTACCATCAGCCCCCAAGATGTGGCTAGTGCAGTCCGTCCGTTGCCTAACTGGAAATCTCCAGGGCCAGACGGACTGCACAACTTTTGGATTAAATGGTTCCAAAGATCGCACGCTCGTTTGGCAACTCAGTTCCAGTCTGCCTTAGAGTCAGGATCACTGCCCCAGTTCCTAACGACAGGAATGACCCACCTGCTCCACAAATCAGGTAGTACTGCGGATCCTAAAAATTATAGACCGATAACGTGCTTACCGACGGTCTATAAAGTTCTTACATCCATTCTGAGAGCGAAAATTAATCAACATATTGACAATAACGCCATCATGTCTGCTTCTCAGAATGGATGTAGGAACGGGTCCCGCGGTACTAAGGAGCTGCTCCTCATAGACATTGCTATTAGCCAACAGGTTCGCCGTTCCCGCAAGGATCTGGCGACATGTTGGATAGATTACAAGAAGGCCTATGACTCAGTGCCACATACATGGCTCATGAGGGTGCTGGAGTTGTATAAAATTGATGCAACTCTGCGCGCCTTCCTGACGTCATGTATGGGGCAGTGGAGGACGGTCCTTCACTATCCAGGATGTCGACAGATTCAGGAAAACAGCGAACCTATAAGGATCGAGCGCGGAATATTTCAGGGCGACAGTCTGAGTCCTCTGTGGTTTTGTTTAGCCCTGAACCCTCTCAGTACACTGCTGGAGGGTTCAGGTCTGGGCTATCGGTTGAGGAGAGGTGGTCAGGTCATATCACACCTCCTTTACATGGATGATCTGAAGCTCTTTGCCCCCAACAACTTGCAACTGATGAAGCTACTGAAGGTAACAGAAACCTTCAGTGACGCCATCCGTATGGAATTTGGTGTGGACAAATGTGCAGTCATGCATGTAAAGCGAGGGGAGATTATGGAATCCGTGGGAATACAACTCTCGGATTCCATACACCTTTGATCCCTTTCCTCAACCGAAACTTACAAGTATTTGGGTATGTCGGAAGCACTAGGCATCAATGCTACTGACGTGAAACAGTCGTTGAGGGAGCGCTTCTTTGGCCGCCTGAAAAGAGTACTAAATAGTCTTTTATCGGGCGGTAACAAGGTGCGCGCCTTCAACGGCTGGGTCATGCCGGTATTGATGTATTCTTTCGGCATACTCAAATGGACTCAGACTGAACTTGACGCCCTGGATAGGAGGGTCCGCACGCTGCTTACGGCAAATCGTATGCATCACCCACGTTCATCGGTTACGAGACTGTATATCCCTCGGAAGTGCGGGGGTCGTGGCTTTTTAAATGCTAAGACCCTACACAACCGCGAGGTATGCAGTCTTAGGGAATACTTCCAGGCCGCTGACGTGGGTATGCATCGAAATGTGGTAGCGGTGGACAAGGGACTCACCCCGCTCTCCTTGGCTAACGAGAACTGGCGCAAACCTATAGTATTAGATACTAATGACCGCAGGGAGGTATGGCAGAGCAAGGAGCTTCACGGACGCTTCTTTCGGGTCCTACATGGGCCCGATGTAGATCTTTTAGCGTCCGTGGCCTGGCTGCGATTTGGTGACCTTTTCGGGGAAACCGAAGGTTTTGTCTTTGCGATTATGGACGAAGTTATGATGACGAACAACTACCGGAAATACATTGTGAAGGACGGCACTGTTGACATCTGTCGGGCATGTCACCGGCCGGGTGAATCAATCCGTCACATTATCTCCGGTTGTTCTAGTCTGGCTAACGGAGACTATTTGCATAGACACAACCTTGTAGCCAGGATAATCCATCAGCAACTTGCTCTTAAATACAATCTTGTGGAGTCGGAAGTGCCTTACTATAAGTATGTGCCCGACCCAGTTCTCGAAAATGGCAATGTCACGTTGTATTGGGATCGGTCTATCATCACTGACAGGACTATTGTTGCCAATAAGCCTGACATAGTGGTGATAGACCGACTTGAGCGTCGCGCAATGATTGTTGATATAGCGGTCCCACATGACGAGAACCTCGTGAAGGCTGAGCGAGATAAGAAAAGCAAGTATCTTGATCTGGCTCGCGAGGTTGTCGACATGTGGGACGTGAATACAGCGATCATTGTGCCGATAGTCGTTACGGCCAATGGCATAATAGCCAAGAGCCTCGACCAACACCTTAGGAGGCTCTCATTGGGCAGCTGGATCAAGGGCTTGATCCAGAAAGCGGTACTCCTGGACACGGCGCGTATCGTTAGGAGGTTCCTCTCTCAGGAGCCCTGACCACCGGTAGCTTGGACCCTGTTCCCGATACCGGTGGGCTACTATTTTTGTATTTTTAAATGTTTTTTTATTTTCTTTTTTTATAGAATAATATTTAAAAATGTAAAAATATGTATATAAAACGAATAAATGGAATAATAATAATAATTTATTTCTTTCAAAAAGTACAATAAATAAATCAATGCAACACAATGGTAATGGTGAATGATTGTACAGTGGGGCAATTATAAATAACACACTGATTCCCAAACTGAGACAAGCTCGTATTTCGGGATTCGGCGGCTCTCCGCTCTCATGTCATTATAACATCAATCTGTGTGCAATATTGATTTCACTTATGATAAATTTAAATTTATTTACTTATCTATATATTATATCATATTTTATTCAATGAATTGTATTTTACTTAACAATTAATATGAGTTTTTCTGTTTCATCATAATTCAAGGACTTAAGCCAATTAGTTAATTTATTTTTCAAGTTATATTTATTAAGTTTATACAGTGAGATTATACTATTAATTTTGTTATAAATTCTAGAACTCAATGCGCTATATTGACGTAATGCAAAACTGGTCCTGCATTGTACAGGAGAACAAACAAGTGCTCCGCGTCGTTTTTGTAAAATCTGGTTACTAAGGGGAAGTTGTGAATGTCGCCGAAGTATGGTACGGAGGACAAATAACTGTCTAACGGTTAATAACTGACATTCCCTATATAGGTCCGCAGTCGAGTAGTAACGCGGTTTATAATGCATAACTTTTAGGAGGTATCTCTGGGCTCTTTCTAATTGCAGAAACAACGTTTTATAAGTACCACCCCATGCAGGTATACAATAACTAAGTATTGATTGGCACAGTGCAATATATACTGTATGCATTACCGATAGATCGGCAGAATGACGAAAATTCAATTTTTATCATAGATAGCATACATACAAATTGGTCAAAATTTTTATTAATGCTTCTGATGTTAATATGTATAATTTTTAAATTAGTGTTAGGATTTTCGACGAGCTCAGAACATTCATCCGGTGTGCAAATGTGGGCATTAGCTACTTTGAGGGTGTCAATTTCATTGGCTATATTATTTATATTATCAGTCATTTTTAACGTTATTATTAACTTCAAAAAGCAACGAAACCTGTATTTTGCGATATTCAAAAATGGTACAAATTAAGTGATTAAACGATGTTACAAGTTTCCGCTGCAGATGCATGTACAGGGAAATGTCAGTCACCTTATTTATCTCACTATAACAATATGTCATTCTATAAGTTACGAAGTGTAATTGGCTGAAGTCACCTATGAATTTAGATTTACATGTTTTTACTCTTATCTTACGAATATTTAAACTACAAAAACATTTAAAATAATTATTACTAATAAGAAAAGACCTACAATGATCATTATTGACATTATTATAAGTAGTTCGATTTGAGACGAATAGTCATTGCTTGGATTCTAATGCCAACAAGCACTGCTCAGTTTTCACAAGAAATACTTCCTTTGTATCACTATTTTTGCGTATTAGTATCTTCCCATTCGATATCCAGCAGAAATCGTATTTGTTACGTTTCGCAAATTCACGAGCAAGATAGTATAATCTCTTTAAAGTTGGAGAGAGATGTTCATCAACGTAGATGGGTTTGCGTTCTCCAGCAATGCCAATACTCTCAGTGTTTAACTTCTCCTTGATATTACGTTCTTTGTTGTAGCTGCGTACTGCACTTAAGAAGTTATTTTTGATATAGACCGTAGAAAATTCAATGAGTATAGAGCGGGTGAGGCCAGGTCTGCCAGGCAATCGGTAAATATCGCGAATATTGGAGCTGGAAACGTCCATCTGGATAGTCTGTCCCAAGCGCGCGGCAATCTGAAGAAGATCGTTTATTTTTTCATTCGGTATTGCTGGTACATTTCTAATTTCAACTGTAGATGGGCGACACTTAAGTTGAAGTTCTTGAATTTGATTTTCAAGTTTGTTAATGCAGTTACTATTTTCTTCCTGTAACTTTTCAAGTTGAGATACCTTGCTCAAAACTTCCTCGTGATCCTGATTCAACGAGACAATCTTCTTCTCTATGTCATTATTGGTCTGTTGTATATTGGAACATTGTAGCTTGAGTTGTGCGACATCAGTAACTAGCTGAGCTAAGGTAATTTGTTGTTCCGACTTCCAGTCTTCAAGCATTACCATTAAATCTTTTTTAAAATCGGTCAAGAATGCCTTTGAAAAAACCTTTCAAATAAGCGTGGGCGTTTATGTCGAGAAGTTATATTTCGACTAAGTTCGGCAGTTCCTTCCATCGCAGCTGGCAAGTCTGGATCCGATTGCGATTTTGCATGCTTCAATTTACTTTTTGAAGTCGGAGGGGACGAGCGACGTACCACTGACATCTCGGGACTACCGATTCGGCGAGTGCCTACGAATTAAACAATCAATTCGTTTTTAGTTGTGGATGCGCAATTTGTTGCTTTACAGAATTTAAAAGGCGCTTATATAGCTGCTACACGTAGCAAGTCTTCGTAGGCGCAGCCAGGTCGTAGCACTCGTAGCCGCAGTAAGCCGCGCGTACTAAAACATAACTAGGTATTAAAACATTCGTGTGAAAACTATTAAAAACCTCGCCTACGGCTCGGTTTTTAAACACACACTCATGTTTTAATACCCCTCATTATGCAACAGTTTCATAAACTACTATTACCGTACGGAATCTTTGAGCACCTATAAATGGTGTAAGTACGGAATAAGAAAAAAAGCTAGCAAAGATATCTATCTAACTAACCTTCAATTTTGCTTTAAGATTGAAGGTCAGTGAGTCTCGTGTGCCTCGTGTTACTTAAAAGTAATAAACAAAGAATACTTACTTATCTCCAAAAATATTTAAGTAGTTCGTTGCTAGCCTGTCTATAGGGAATTTGAAGACGTATTCCACATTGCAGGAACCCGCTTTAACGACACCTGAGTAAAAGGCAGCCTAAGGTATTCCACATACGGCACCTATCGATAATTTTCGCAGGTGCCATTAGTGGATTAATTTATTGTTTATAATCTTAATCCACATTTGGCACCTACGGATTAGTAGGTACATACTAGTGTTGGGAAGTAAATAAAATTATTAAGTAAAATTAAACAAAGAGCAATAAAGATTTGGCTTGTGATACAACGTTAATATCACAAAATGATATTTCTCTTAATATCTACGTAAATATTGTGATTATATGTGGTAGTTCTGCGGTTCCCATTGCCCATTCAGGACACGTAGCGAATATGCGTTAAAATAACCGAACTGAAACTAGATATTTATTATAAGAAGATGATAAAAAAACCATTACCTTAGTGGCTGGTGGGTTTCTGCTATTTACAAACTTTTAGCCGACCGCATGTCGATGATACGCCCGTGACCTATAGTCAGAATTTTAATTCGATTCTAGATTTGACATTAGCTACTGTCATTTTGTGAAATAATGATACCACATATAATAGTGTAGTGATGAACACAAAAATCGATAAACAATCAGTGTGTGTGAAAAAACAAAAAGTGACAGCGATAGCGATAGCGATGACGGCGACAATATATAAAATAAATTATTACCATAATACATCTATCTGTTTTATATGTCATGTTCCTTCATGATCACATTTTTTTATTTATTTCACACACAATTATAAAAGAAAAGTCTCAGATCGTTAATTAATCGTCAAAACTAAATTATCGGTTCAGAAATATTTAATTTCCTGATATACTTAGTTTACGTGAGTAAAATTATAAACGAGAAGAATCGATCCGGAAATATTCCATTTCCATATCGAATAATTTTGCAACGTCACTATTTAGTACTTGTCATAACGTTGCAACACTGAAATTGTCAAATCTGGAATCGTATTAAAATTCCGAGTATAGTATGAAATTTCAGGTTGTGCTATACAGGCACTGACGTGCATTCGACGATACGTACAGCAAAAAATAATACATGGTATCTAAGTAGGTAAAGTCAAGCAATTCATGAACGTGTCGATAATTAATAATTCGTTTGACACCCACGCACGAAACATTAAAGTTTCTTGTTTCTCATGGTGAACTTTAGACGTTTTATATAATTTGTAAAACTGTACGAATGTGGAGATACTCGCAATGTAGTGCCATTTTGAGCTTTGTGCTCATTACGATAGTTTTCAATCTAATCTAATCTAATTTGTTAATCTTTGTTTTAAATATAATTTTCTTAATAACTGTATCAATAGATTGGTTTTCAAATAAAAAAATAAACTGATATATAAGAAATTATGTTTTGAATTTGGAATTAACTGTCGCGTCGTCCAGCAGTCGCTGATCGCGCTCGCATTCGCATCGCATTGTATTGATAGAGAAAGAAACAATATGAAAATCATGCTGTGCAGTCGGATGATCAGGTGGTCAGTCAGCTCGCGAATATGTATCCTCTGATTGCACAGCATGATTTTCATCTTGTTTACTACTGTCTTTGATTTTAAATTTATGTTTAAAACAACATTTATTAAAGGTTCTTAAAAAAGATCTCTGGTATTTAAAATAGTTAGCTAAATAGTTTGTATAATATTAAACTGTCTTTCATATATGCAAATGGTTTTTAACCGACTTCCCAAAAAGGAGGAGGTTCTATGTTCGACATTAAGTTTGTTTTTTTTTATTATGTTCACCGATATCTCCGTCAATTGTGGACCGATTTTGAAAATTCTTTTTTTGTTTGAAATAGTATGTTCCGAAATTGGTCCCATTTTAATTTAGTGAAGATCTGATGAAGAACTATATATCTCCGTATACAACAGAACTCTTCTATAAATAACCGCAAATCTCTCGGGATTGCTGCAATCGTATGTCTGTTTGTTGTTTATAACATTTCATAACATAACATCACGCCAGTTCGCTCTTAAGGGGTACGCAGATCTCTCATTTCACCGGTTATGTTCAAGTTTCATGAAATCTATTCTGGCGTTATAGTAATTAGTAACCTTACTAACTTGCCTATTGGGTAGATACAACTAAAAAGAGAAAAATATTTTTTTTTTTGCAAAAAAATACTAAAGACTTCCAAATACAAAACTACAAAGTGAAAATAACTTTATTTTTTGAAGTCGGTGTCCAAAACGCAAAAAAGTTGGTAGGTAACTACGAAAGACACCGACTTCAAAAAATAAAGTTATTTTCACTTTGTAGTTTTGTATTTGGAAGTCGGTAGTATTTTTTTGCAAAAAGTTTTTTTATTGTTTTTAAATTAATTTTCATATTTATTGCAGGTTCTTAAAAAAATATCTCTAGTATTTAAAATAGTTAGATAAAAAGTTTGTATAACAGCAAACTATCTTTCATATATTCAAATGCTAGCCATACTACATGCAACAATCAATTGAAAGCTATTTAAGGTATAAAAGTTAATTTAAAAACAATATATAAATGACTTCATAGAATTTTTAATAAGAAGTGGCAATGTTGTTTAATGTTAATAGTTTGTCTAAAGGAAAGAGATTATTTTTTAACGTTACATAACATATATAATAGGAATATAAATTATTTTTGCTGTCTCTTCAATAATAGGAAAAGAACGCAGCCGTTCGTTCAACATAAATGAGCGCAGCCGTTCGTTCAACATAAATGAGCGCAGCCGTTCGTTCAACATAAATGAGCGCAGCCGTTCGTTCAACATAAATGAGCGCAGCCGTTCGTTCAACATAAATGAGCGCAGCCGTTCGTTCAACATAAATGAGCGCAGCCGTTCGTTCAACATAAATGAGCGCAGCCGTTCGTTCAACATAAATGAGCGCAGCCGTTCGTTCAACATAAATGAGCGCAGCCGTTCGTTCAACATAAATGAGCGCAGCCGTTCGTTCAACATAAATGAGCGCAGCCGTTCGTTCAACATAAATGAGCGCAGCCGTTCGTTCAACATAAATGAGCGCAGCCGTTCGTTCAACATAAATGAGCGCAGCCGTTCGTTCAACATAAATGAGCGCAGCCGTTCGTTCAACATAAATGAGCGCAGCCGTTCGTTTCAGAATAATATTGCTTCGATGAATATCTTTGTTGGTTTAATTGTTAAAGGAATCTTTTACCTTGATCTTTTATAGGTAAACCTTATCGATTGAATTTGAATTGTGTTTCATACAAGATTTTCTCAGAACTTTTAGACATTTTCTCCGAATAGTACGAGTACCTATCTTATATTATTATGTTTGAGTAGGATATGAGTATAAGGTATTTTTTTGTTTAAAAATGTTAGAATAGCTCAAAAATCGTAATTGGAATCCCTATTGTCTACTTTTCCATTCATATAAACTTTGAATGAGGCCATTGTTTTAGGATTTGTGTTGGCATGTTATGATTGTTATATTTGGACAGCAATCAAATGTGTACCAAACAATGATATTCAAATAAACAGATATGTTATGAGCGAGCGCATTGTGAAGACTCGAATAGGTCACAATTGTGACCTTTAGTCTTTAGTTTATGTCACACATGGCGAAGAGCGATAGGCTTTGTTGAATCAAAAACGAAATAAAAAAATGCCATCGTGTGTATTTAGAAATTGTACCAATTATGATACCAAAGTACATAAAACAGAAGGGATCTCATACCATATGTAAGTACGCAATACGCCTCAATTTACTAATTTATTTCATTTTTTCCTAATATTCTGATATTTGGAGGTTAGAAAAAGATAACAACATTGGTGGTTAGAATTATGTATGTTTACATTCACACGCAAGTGACAAACACTAGCTGTCTCTTTTTTTCTTGTTGGTTTTATCAAGCCATCCCTTTCGACTTGTAGTGAAATGTCAGATGAATGAAAAGTGTGTGTGCGGAACACTTTTTTAGAGTGAGTGTATAACGTATCTGTTTATTTGAATATCATTGGTACCAAACAAAATGTTTAAAAAGTCAAGTTAGTACCTCTCAAAGACCTTATACTTCTTATTACTAGACTGTGCACTATGGCGCAAAAACCGGTCCGAGCGAGAGGGCTCCCTTTGGTAGTGTGTCTCTTTCTAATGAGGTGACCATGACCAAACAGAACACGGGACAAATTGATTGTAAAAACGATAGTTTAAGTATCCCGATATGTTGAGACTGCGCTACCTAAACCTACCTAATTTATAGTTAATAAAAAAAAATGTGTTTATATTTTTTGGTGTCTACATCACCATCGTATGGTGTCGGGCGTAAAGAATTTCACCATCCCATGTTTTCCCGTGGCGTGGGTGCCCTAAGAGGCGATTATGGGAAAAACAGAGAATGGGCAGCAGCGTTCTCTGTGCATTTGTAACATCCATACTGCGATCGCCAACCCGCCTGCAAAGCACTCCCCATGAATAGCACAAATAAAGCATAGCCCCTATTGCCCGGCAGCCTGTACCCACGACTACGGCAGCGGTTGAGGTTACGGTATGGCAGGGGTGCTAAAAATTTCAGACGAGATCCGGCTACCCCAACAAATACCGACGACTGGACCTGGCAACGTACAACACGCGCACACCCGGACCGACGAAAATATCACCGAACTCGATGAGGAATTGAGCAGTTTTCGATGGAATATTAAAGGGTTATCTGAAGTTCAAAGAGAGGGGGAGGACTCAATAATCCTCAAATCCCAAGTCTCTTCAAGTTTCATCCTTCAAGAC
Source organism: Orthosia cruda (assembly GCA_964057195.1). NCBI lineage: Eukaryota > Metazoa > Arthropoda > Insecta > Lepidoptera > Noctuidae > Orthosia > Orthosia cruda. Next base: position 5,086,738 of record OZ059825.1, read on the forward strand.
CATCATATAGATTGGAACAAAAAGCTCTCTGATCCTACTCTCAAGCTCATGAAGGAGAGGCGTTAGATGACCCTGCAGTCTTCTGACGGTGCTTTGAAATACCGGCGGCAGCTAACTCTACCTCAAAGGATCTCTATGATTTCACATATTGTCCAGTTGCGTAGACAATTGAGAAATAAAACTACACCAATTGTTTTCCACTAGGAGTCAATTTGCAAATAATATTAACAGCCGCTGAATTTCACTCGCACAAAGTCCGCCAAAAAATCCGCAAAAAATCCGCAAACTTTTTACCATCCTACATTTAGTATTACCAGGCCCAAACATTTAAAAGTACTACTCTTACTCAGTATTAATGAATATTTTTTTAAATACAACTAATTGATCAAATATAGGAACTGTAGAAATATTTATATACTTTTCTAGAAATATTTAAATACGTGTCAAAGTCTATGAATTGTTCGTTTTGGTATAAAATAAAAAGAAAAATATAAAATTTTCTACCATTTCTACCAAACCCAATGATTAGTTGAGCTAGCAAGAGGTCAGACAAGGACACACTACCAGCGGAAACCCTCTCGCCAGGACCGCTTTTGGTTAGCTACTGCTTATAAGGAAATAGCTAACCTAGGTGTATGATGATAGATTTCATTTTAGCTAAACAAAAAATTTTAGTACACAGTCTAGTAGTAAGAAGTATAAGGTCTTTGGTACCTCTATTTTCGTCTATGTTAACTGACAGAAAGAGGTTCTTTACCTTTATATGAACTAGAAAATGCGAAAGTAGATTACAATGTCTGTCTGTTAGTTACTAAGTTGGTGGACCATGCATAACCTTTATTAAGATAGAGGTTGCTTTTAATCCCAGTTTTATGTTATCTTGCAATAGTAAACCACTTTTCATGCAGGCTAAGAAGGTGGCAGAAGCTAGTGAACTAAAATGTTATTATAGATAAAGATATATTTATTGCGTACCTGTGTCCAAATATAGCTACAACAAAAAGTAACGAAAAAAATGTAGGTAAAAATACATATGTTTATTTCAAAACAAATAAATCAATCTATTTAAATAATAACTTAGGTTACTCTTTCTATTTCTAAACTCTTCCTCCATTTTCTGCTTTCTTTTGTTTTCAAATTATGCTGTAGAAAAGCCTCGAGTAAATACTCGATACCAAGGCTTGGAACCGGTTTAAAAAAGAACCGGTTATAAAATAGTATAATTGGTTTTATCTTTTATTTTGTTTGGAGTCTAAACGTTACTGTTAAAAGAGCGTTATTGTAAACCCTTATTAACCCGTATTAGGCGGGGCGCGCATTTTTATTCTTCAGCCCGGTTGCGCTTTGGAGGAACGCGACAAAGACGTTAACCGGTTCGATTTTGTTTCCGGTTTGCAAGCCTTGCTCGAGACTATTGTATATAAAATAGTTGAACTGCGAAAAGCTTTACAATGCCTTCCGCAGCCCCGCACGCATATCAAAAAGTTTTCGCCTCTGCATAGTTCCCGTTTATTTCTGTGTGTGAATATGAATGCTGCACTAAATGCAAGCGAACTCTCACGGACATGTCTGAACGTGTAATTAATTCGCTATTATACATAGCCTCCACGAGGCAAGGACTAAACTATAACAGGAAATGTATTTGAAACTGGCAACCTTCACTACCTGTAATAAATCTTATTGCATTATGTTGACTGGCGGGTAATACTTGTGACTGTATTTGAAGAGTTGTGTTAAATTAGAATTAGATTTGAAAAAAGAACAGAATGGTTTAGCGGCTGACAGGACGTAGGCCAAAGTTCATAAGCGGCGGCGCGCCGCAGACAGAGGCCACTACGAACAAAGCGTCATTTTGAACACACACATTGACATAGCGATTTTACAGGGAATATGCAATATTGGACCCATGGTATAATAATATACTTCGCCTGGTAGTCTCTTCCCGTGACAGCTGGGTCACGTGATTGGCCTAAGACTACGTCATCAAATGCGTTGCGGTTCTCAAACTTTTTTTGTGGGGAAAAAGATAAAATAATACAATAGGTACAAATTTTTTATCATTTTTAATAAATCGACTTAGTTGATACTTTTTTATTTTTTTACTTTGCTTCTTTTCTAATTGATTGCTTGGTTTTATTGCTTTTCCTTACGCGTAGATATAATGAGATGAGAATGTTGAGATGGATGTGCGAAGTGACGAGAATGGATGAAGTGAGAAATGAGTATAATTATTAGAGGCAGTTTGAAAGAGGCGCCAGTGACAGAAAAGTTGAAAGGAAACCGTTTGTCCTGGTATGGTCATGTGATGAGGAGGGATGAAACGCATGTTACTAAAAGAGTTATGAATATAAATGTGGATGGATGGAGAGGGAGGGGACGGCTAAAGAAAAGATGAATGGACTGTGTGAGGAGTGATATGAAAGAAAAGGGAATCAGTGATGGCGTGACGGAGGACAGGACGGTATGGAAGAAGAAAATATGTTGCGCCGACCCCAAGTGACATGGGGCATGGGCAGGAAGATGATGATGTCTCGTAGATAGGTTCTTGTTTGAACTAAACAGAGTAATACCTCATAATGAATTACAAGTCCATGAACAATCCGAGTCAAATTGAAAATGAATTTTTCATTGTGCAATGTTTAACCGTGGTATTGATTAAATTATTTCTCCATTATATCAGCAACCCTGATCAATTCTTTGCAAGGGTAAATCAGTATTCCCCTCGACACAAAAAAAAAACCAATCACAGGCATCGCTACAATTTTTTTTTTTTTTGCCGCTTATGGCGGGATCACAGGCACGCGTTAGCACTCACCGCGAACCCGCCGCGGCCATCCATCACCGGACCCTCCTTTGGGGTGTACCACCCATCACCAGCGCACCAGAACACATTGCACGCCGTGACCACCCCAGGGACCAAACCAGCACATGGGCGCCAGACGGCCCAGTGTACGGCATCCGGACAATCAATGGTAACATTTATCGTGACGTAGGCTTAGGCCATCCTGTAAAGAGAATACCATGTCTTATTATACCATGATTGGACCCATTGTATAATAAGACATGGTATTCTCTTTACAGGATGGCCTAAGCCTACGTCACGATAAATGTTACCATTGATTGTCCTTTTCAGAAAATTTAGGTACTTTCTCATGTAGTTAACGAAAATAAAATAAATTACTAACTAGCTTAACTATTTAGTAACTCATGTGTTTCATCTATTTAGTGTTAAATTAATTTATATATTGAATTATTAGTTCATAATTGCTTTGTTAAGTTGAAAAATGCATTTTGCTCGGGTAATTCAATCAAACATATTGGCAACATATCGAATTGATAAGTGTCATACTGACAACTCGGCATTTCATCGCTATTGTTGTGTCGCTCACACCTATAGCGTTGTTTCGCTCGGTGAGCAAAATACTGTGGCTCCCAAACATTTGTGGTGCACCCGTGAACTGTGAAAGATACACAAGAAAAATTGTTAATTGTTCCGTACTAAACTGTAAAAAAAGAAGTATAAAAGGCGGTGTAATAAGGTTTCTTCCTTTTCCCAACGAAGAGACGCTACCATATGCGTGACTTCAATATTGTAATTAACTTCAGCTAAAAGAACTGGTATGTGCCTTTCTAGATATTATTTCATTTATCTTTAGCTCGCGTTGTAAATTCCATAAATTAGGCGCTATTACTATTAGCTTTAGCTACGCGCTGTGTCAATACGGCAATACGGCTGTACGCCCGAACTTAACCTAACCTAATTAGTTTTGATTTATTTTAGTCAAGTCAAGTTTTGTGAGTTTTCGCCATGAACTAAATTAAGTTAGTCCATTTTATCACGTACATACAGACAGACAGGCGCAGCGTGTGACTTTTACAACATTTGTTTTGTCAGAGACATTGTTTAACTAGATCTCAGATCAAATAAAAAGTCAAGATGGAACGTGGCAAACAACAAGGTGACGCCGGTTAAAACTACACCTTGCCGTATACATACCCAGTTACACGTACAATGAAACTATGCCTTAGCTTGTCAGTGGAGCTCTCAGATCAAATAAAAAACTCGGCAGACAAGCTAAGGCGTAGTCTCAGTAGCTGTGGCCTGGTCACCTACGGTGAAGCGAAGAGGAACCCGAGGAGGGGCCGCTCGTCAGGGCTTTTTCCGAATAGGCCGACGACGTAGCGGCCAACATGTAGGTTGCGGTTCCGCTTGGCAACAGGCGACATCGCATCTGAGGCTCTCTCGATATCATATGGAGCGCGTCCCATACGATATCGCAGCTGTGGGTTGGAGAGTAGACCGCGGTGGGAGAGAAGTGCCGGTATTGCGTTGCGCCGCTCTACCTACCACCGTCTGATTGCGGATGAGGTGGGGCCGCAGGGGAGGTCCCTATCGCCTGCAGCCGAAAAGTGATATGTGGCGGGGCCACTGACCTGTCCCGTCAAAGGAGGGCTAAGGGTGCCATACACTAGGCCGTCTGGCGCCCATGTGCTGGTTTGGTCCCTGGGGTGGTCACGGCGTGCAATGTTTTCTGGTGCGCTGGTGATGGGTGGTATACCCCAAAGGAGGGTCCGGTGACGGATGGCCGCGGCGGGTTCGCGGTGAGTGCTAACACGTGCCTTTGTTCCCGCCATAAGCGGCACAGGAGGACACCGTGGAGTTTTAGTGGCTTGGAGTCCCACATGACTGCGCTATCTACCTGTGGTAGCGTAGCATGCATGAGCATTTCCCCAGGCTAAAAAAAAAATCAGTAGCGATGCCTGTGATTAGTTTTTTTTGTCTCGAGGGGAATACTAATTAACCCTTGCAGAGAATTGATCAGGGTTGCTGATATAATGGAGAAATAATTTAATCAATACCACGGTCAAACGTTGCACAATGAAAAATTCATTTTCAATTTGACTCGGATTGTTCATGGACTTGTAATTCATTATGAAGTATTACTCTGTTTAGTTCAAACAAGAACCTATCTAGGGGACATCATCATCTTCCTGCCCATGCCCCATGTCACTTGGGGTCGGCGCAAAACATTTTCTTCTTCCATACTGTCCTGTCCTCCGTCACGCCATCACTGACTCCCTTTTCTTTAATATTACTCCTCACACAATCCATTCATCTTTTCTTTAGCCGTCCCCTCCCTCTCCATCCATCCACATTAATATTCATAACTCTTTTAGTAACATGCGTTTCATCCCTCCTCATCACATGACCATACCATGACAAACGGTTTCCTTTCAATTTTTTTGTCACCGGCGCCACTTTCAAACTGCCTCTAATATACTCATTTCTCACTTCATCCATTCTCGTCACTTCGCACATCCATCTCAACATTCTCATCTCATTATATCTACGCGTAAGGAAAAGAAATAAAACCATGCAATCAATTAAAAAAAAAACTAAGTAAAAAAAATAAAAAAAGTTAAATTAAAAATGATAAAAATTTAATACCTATTGTATTATTTTATCTTTTTCCCCACAAAAAAAATTTTAGAACCGCAACGCAATTGATGACGTAGTCTTAGGCCAATCACGTGACCCAGCTATCACGGGAAGAGACTACCAGGCGAAGTATATTATTATACCATGATTGGACCGAGCTCAGTCGCGGCTGTCACGAGTGCTTTGTGCGGGCGTTTGTCACGTCATTCATACATATACTTCAAAATAATTCTTTAAATTTATTATTTCATTAATTTTTGTTTTAAAGGTCATTACTTTTTTCAAGATGACAACTTTTCAATATCTAGGAAAATAATAAATAATTTTAAGTCCAAAGACGAAATTGGACTTCTTGTTTAAGTACATCTTTTTAGTTTGCTTCTTATGCAGTCGGGTTTATTGATTTTTTTTACTTTTTTTCACATTTATAATTTTGTCGAGCTTGGTTGTTTCACATTTTAATGTGATCATTATTACACCATTTTTACTTCTTGTTACCATCCAATCTTTGTCGTATGTGGAGTCGTGATTTTTAATGGATATTTGATGCATTGTCTACCCTCTAAGGCATGTAAGCATGATTTGATGTATGTTTAGACGAATCGATGTATTTATGTTTGTAACATAAACAACCTACTCTATTATAAAATACGGAATCAATATAGTAGCAACCCTATTGAATATGTCAAGTTTAGCTGTCAATTTTCGAAACGGCGGGAGTGGCCCTTCTGTATACGTAGGTGACACAAATAAACAAAAAGTGAATTTTGAATTAGGAATAAATTCCTATGTGCGACAAAGCCTTTTATTTATTCTGATCTTGCAACTAGAACTTCTATCTTTAGATACTCACAACGGATCTTTGTGTCTCTGAATTGGCTGCAAGACCCTGCGCAGTAGTTATTTTTGTGTCAATGTTGTAGGTGAAGATAGCATTGTATAACTGTCTCTTTCACTCGCTTACTTTTGTTCAACGTCCTATCTCGCTTAATCTATGCAGTATACTCGATGACAATTTGTTTCTTGCGCAATGTTTGGCAGTGCCAACTTCAGAGACACAAAGATCCGCTGTGACTATTATACTACTTTAAAAGCGTCGAAGGATGACCAACTCAGTACTTAACGTTTCATTTTTCTCAAGAATACCAAACGTTGAGAGGCCTGGGGGTCTACCATAATCTCTTAGAGCAAGGATTCCCACTGTGCGTGGGTTTATTGCGTTTGTGCACTTTGCGCAGTCGCAAAAACCTTGCTCTAAGAGCCCCTGGAAGTTAATCCGAAGATAATATAATACCACAGACAATATAATACTAGCATACAGATGCCTCATCCCATACAAAGAAACCGTGCCGACGTAACTAGCGTTTTTCATATGATTATACCGATTTTTTTTTCGAATCGATCGCTTTCGGTTCCTTTCCTCTGCGATAGATAGATCACCATCTAATAATCAATTAACATCGACAGATAAATCAAATAATCAGTATAATCAGTACAGTACGTCGGGACAGTTTATTTTATGAGATGAGACCCTACGATAATACTAAGTAACCTATAAGAACTAAACCATTTACGTTATAGTTTTATAGTTTATAGTCGTATCTGGCATGCGACAGTAACATTCTAATAATAAAAAGCTTTCTTCAAAACGTCGACATTTTCCATTATTTCCAACACTTTCTTTGACACATATCAAACGATATTCCAATCACTTGCAAATTGCTACGAATGGAGGTGACAATACGTTTATTTCCAAGGATTTATGTGTTGCAAATAAAGGAATGGAAACTTCAAACAAATTTGAAGAATATGGCAGTTTCTGGCATTCAGTTAAATGAGAACTAGAATAACGACTTATGAAAAGACGGTCCTAAAAACTTTGACCATCAGGAATGCAATGCTTCATCTTGTGCCTTTTTAGCTGTGCCCTACTTTTAAAACTATTTTCTAAGGGTACTCTTAGTTAATAGACTTTTAGAAAAAAGTTATTCGTAGTTCTATAAACTTGTTATTGGAGGAGGAGGAACTAGGATTTCTAGTAGAAATCAAAGTAGATGATTCTTAAACTGTATTTAGGAAGGTTAAGGTCTTTGTCTTTGTCTAACGATAAGTAAATATTGTCAATGGCACCATAGCTGCTGTGATTGGTTAATAGTACATTATGGTACAAGTGTGTAATTTTGGTGATTACCGCTGAGGCGCCAATGAGACCCTCACCTAGGGCGGTAATCATCTATACACTCGTGTATCATAGACGCTTTTCAACACACTTGTGAAGAAAATAATATTAAAAAAAAACATTTTCAACAGTGAAAACGAGTTGTGAAAAATTTTTCGTTATGGCGGGAGAAATACAGTTTTCCTATGCGCGCGCATCTAACAATGGCGATCGGCCATAGACTAAATGAATAAGATTTCTTTTTTCTTAGCTTTTCGCGGATAGCGTTTTAGCCACGTACTAAATGGGGAATTTCAAGTTTTCTTTATTACAGAGAAAAACAAAAGTTACATTTGAGTGAAAGTTTTATTTATTAAACACGTATAAGTTGATAGTTTGAATTATCTATTTAAATACGATGTATTTAAATAGATAATTTCAACTAGTACGTGAGTTGCATGAAATGAGCAAGCAATTGGTACATTAATTTATTTGTACTATTGAGCACGATATTTTTTGTATTGAAACTTTTTTAAGAACAAAGCAACTCAACCAATAAATAAATAAAAAAAACTCTATAACTCACTTGTGAATAATAGCAATGAAAAGATCACAGTTTGATTACAGGTGTCATTATGTGCCTAATTGCGGTGAAATTAGAGCCACTTTATGAGCAAGTGTGTTGAAAACTTATTTTCAACAACCAATCGCATTACTTGACAAGCGTTATCTTTGTAAAACCACTAGGCATATCCCTCATCCGTTCGATAGGTATTCGAACTTCATACACATCATGTTTGAAACTTGAATAAAACAAAATATTTCAAACATACCACAGATAATATAATATTACAACCAAACTAATTTTAAACGCATAATTTTGAATCGTTACGTTTCATTCTATTTTTAAACAGGCTAACATCGTTATTTAAAGATTACTATCCAACTACCCTCCATCGTATCTTACAGGTTGTAGAGGTGGTTGGATACTCCCCCGGTCCACGGGATGTCGCAATCCAATTTGTGTCCACTTTGAGACATTTGCCGAGATTTGTAGAGGCCAGCTAACGAGATTTGCTCTTAGATTTAACTACTTCATCTTGTTTAAGTAGAGGTTAAGATAAAAGGAAGGTAATTTCCTCAGATTTTCCTTTGCTAAAGGGTGCGTTGAAGCTTGAACTGCAAAATAAATAGCGATCTTTGAATAGGTTTTTATAGCTGTAAGCGGGGACTGCATACCGAAAGATGTAGCATTGCTATGTCTCCTACAAGGTGAACTGCTGATCTAGAGAGGGTCACGGGAATCTGGAGTGTAGAAGTATAGAACGGGTAGAAGTGGCGACGCTTGGATTGGGCAGGCCTATGTTTATCAGCAGGGAGGGATCGTATCCGGAACAAGGTGATCCGGCAGAGAAACAAAATTTGTCGTTTCTACTATACGGACCATGTAGAAACTAAAACAAATTTCCGTGCGTTCAAGCGTTTCTGCCACACCTATTATTGGAATAAAATCTCAACACTGCTAAATAGCTCACAATGTTAGGACCTATTATGACAATGTTTTATCCGTGGTGCTAGGCAACTGTTTTGTGCCTATTGGCCTTGTTTGTTCTGTCTCCTGCTTGGTATCGAGGGAAGTGGCAATATTTTTTTCCCTACTCCTCCGTTATTCTATTCTGATTAGTTTCGTTGCGGGATCCAAGACAGTTAAATTCATTAACCGTGACTTTGTTGAGCTTCATTGCCTCGGCGCTTTTCTGGTGGTCGCCACAGTTGCCTCTGGCTTTAAGGAGTTGCAGTTTAAGGTTTAGGAATAATGCGGTGGATTTGTACCAAAAGAATAATAAAGAGAACCAAAGTTGTCGACATAGCTCAGAGAATAAGCAAGCTGAAGGGCAATGGACCGGCCATATTAGCCGTAGAACCGATGACCTTTGGGGTAGACGGGTTCTTGAGTGGAGACCGCGAACTGGTAAACGTAAGGTAGGACGCCCTCAGGCTCCTCGCGCACATATGGGAGTGGTGTGAGGAGGCGAAACGCCGGAACGAAACACCGTTGCCGCGACAAATCACGGCTCGGCGGTCAGAGCTCCGGCAGGATCTCATGGCGACATAGAGAGAGCGTCTGTCGCAATCCAGCGCTGGGCACGCCACAATTGAGGCGATAAGGCCCCTCTTTGAGGAGTGGCTTGAGAGGCGCCATGGGGTCCTCATCTTCCGCCTGACGCAGGTCCTCACCGGACATGGATGTTTCGGGAGGTTCCTGTTCAGGATAAGGCGGGAGGAAACGCCCGGGTGTCACCATTGTGTGGATCGCCCGGAGGACACGGTGGAGCATACGGTGGAGGTCTGCTCCGCTTGGGCGGAGCACCGCCGTGTCCTCGTGGAGGCGATCGGTGGTGGTGACCTCTCGCGTCCGGCCCTGGTTCAGACCATGGTACAGAGCGAGAGGGCATGGGAAGCTGTCACCTCCTTCTGCGAAGCAGTAATGCTCGCGAAGGAGGAGGCGGAACGCGTGAGAGAGACGCAACGGAGACGCCCTCGAGCCCCCAGCCACCGCAGGAGACGTCCCGGGCGTCGGGCGTCGCAAGACGATTTCCGGCCACCGTAGGCGCGGGCTTGCGGACGGCGAGCAGCGGGTAGCTCGCCGTCCGATAAGGACCAGGCCCGAGTCGACGGCGCGTAGTGTTCCACGCGCGCCTCAAAGTGATGTTAGCAAAACTGACGGGGTCCGCTAGGGCCGATGCCTGTCTGGGTCGCGGATAAATTTGAAAAAGAGTTACCGCGGCCCTGGCTCAAGCAACTGAAGGAACACGGGTGGGTACTAATTAAAGAACCATTGTTGGGTATCTATAACGTCATATTAATTTAAATAATTCCAAGTGTGTCGTTGTTCCAAGCGTCTGTGTTGCATAAACAGACAGAAGTTTCAAGTAAGAAGCTGGAAAGGAACTTCACAAAATTGCACTACTAATTCAAATTTAAAAAATAACTAGAACTTTCAAGATCCACCCGTATCAATGGAATTGGCAGTAAGTTCGAACGCTATTAAGATACAGTTTCCTTGAAAACTATTATACTCAAGGAGAATAATATGCTGCAATATTTCAGCAAAAAGAAAACAAGAAAGAACATAACACTACATTTTTATTAATAAAACAAGCTGAAAGGCATGTTTATATCTCCTATTCTCAGTACATGAGGATAACGTTTGAATTATTCAATTACGCGAGGAAAACTCACACTTTTTGCGATAATATAGAGAATCCTTATATTTTATATCCCGTATTTTACGATGTTCTGTCAAGGCCGTATATTAAATTCTTGTGTGAGATCTGCTGAAGGCAGATATCGAAATGTTGGTAGATTTAGAACATTCGATTCAACCAGTTCAAACTTAATGATGTCTGTGAACGTCGCTTTTTGCTGCGCAGTACCCGTCTCTCACTCCTGCTGTCACATGAATTTGCTACAGCGCGGCGCAGCGAATCGTAGAGTATGCCATTAGGTTTGATTCTATCTTTAACAGGTGCTAACTTTTTGCGTAATATCTTCATAAAGAATACAAAATTGACGATATTAGGTATACGTAACCTACCTACCAGTAATGTAGTAGTTTGTTTATTTGTATTTATTTAATAATTGCGTTTGGTTATTTTTGTTCACTATAATTGACTTTATGTAATTTTATTACGAGTTGACATTTTGTTTTGATATTATTTAATTTAATTTATTTTGATAGATTTATGTCATTATAGAATTTTATATTTTGTTAGTAATTAAGCCTACAGATGATGAGTAGGTAGGTATACATGCTGCTAAATCAATTGATACCTAGATATTATCAGCCTTATATACAAAAATAATCTTAACGGTGATTAGCGATTTGTTAGCAGATGGAAGTTTAATATTGTTTTAATAGTACCTACATTATTGCAAAGGCCGGTAAATAGGCAATTGCAGGTCGAGTTTGTGATTTGACAGGTAATTGACATTTCCGCCGAGGCATATATTGTGCTTTTCTCCAAAGAATGCAGGGAAATAAAACATAATTTTTATATTATACATTTAATTTATTAAAAGTTACACCAACATTGCTGGAGCGTTGTAATGTTCCAAATTCAAAAAACGCTCCTGCAATGGATTTGATATTCTTTGTCCGTAAATTCGATACTTCGCGTGTTCTGTTTTCGAAAATAATGACAATATTTCCATGCGTGTTTGAGAATAATTGTATTAAAGTTGAATTTATAATAGTTTTATAAAAGGCAATAAAAGTACAAAAAAAAATTGGAAGCTCCATAAAGTTACAAACAAAGGTATCACGACGTTACTCATTTTCAGGCATAAATCATGAATAATGTAAGCGCAATGCCGTGTATCTTCTCCCACCAGTAATTAATTTGCATCCGACACTGTACCTAGTTATTTCAACAAAGATTAAGAATACAAGCCGTAGTATATTATGCTCTCTGGTTGATGGTTTACAGCGCGGTAAGGGATAAAAAAACTGTGGAATAGATACTTTTCCATTAAATAACTTTGACAAAATATTGCTGCTATTAGGTGTTATAAGTTTGACGTGTGTTGCTGTGTATCTGTGTGTCTGTCTGAGGCATCATAGCTCCTAAACGGATGAACCGATTTTGATTTAGTCGAGAGTGTTCTTAGCTATGTTTGAATAAAACCGGTTCAGCCGTTCAAAAGTTATGGGCGTATCGGGGTGTTTTTGCAAGATATCGTGTCATAATTACGTGTTCAATAGATTGCCGATCGAAGCGTATCTACTATTTACTCGTACTAGATAAATTATATAGTTTGTAACAAAATGTGGCGGGGGTTTTTTAAATTTTTAAATTTTACTTGTTATACTCTGGTTATACTGGTTTTTATGCGTAGATAAACCTAAAATATTTTTCGTCATATATTAATTTATGTAAACCTCTGCAGTCTATTTGAATAAATGGCCGCTAGATGTAAAAATAAAAAAAATAAGATGGTTGATTTGTTTTTTTTTATCCTAAATGGCAGTCGGATATTTTGTTCACACAAATCAGCCAGCTTTTTTAATGGATTTATGTTCTACCTACCTACTACTTTCATAAAACTTTTTATAGTGTACTCGAAGTATTTTTTAAGTCAGATTTTAGAATTTCTTAATGAAAATATTATTTTAAGGTTGTTGTTGGATAAAATTATTTGTCCTCAATATATGTAGGTACCTACTCAATGTTACCTATTAATAAAAGCATCAAAAGGTTGAAAACACAATGTAAAAGCCTTTTTGTCTACCTACTCTATGGTGTTAAGTATTGGAATTCACATCGTTATCCATACAGTAACGCTTCAGAAAGCAATTTGTAGCGAAATTATATTGATTGCGATTCAACAGTTCGACAGGCTTATTACGTATCTTTTGCAAGAGCAAAACGATAGCGATCAAACGCTTTATATCATAAAAGTCGGAATTACCTGCAGTGTATATAAGGTAGGTCCTACACAATCGTTTGTTAATCGCTCGCTGTTTGTCAAATGCACTTATTTAAAAAAAAACCCGCCAACAACTATTCAACTTTTGTATTGAAGAGGAATGATTGCGCATAAACCGCTATCGTTTTGCTCTTGCAAAAGATACGTAATAAGCCTGCCGGTCTGTTATGCGGGTATTTTGGGCTACGTTTATCGACAAAATACCTTTTAAATGAAATGAAAAGTAAACACAAAGATATTTGGACTCAGCAATTCAATGACATGGTTGTTATAAAATTATATGAATTTGAAATCTCAAATAAACAGTTTTTTTTTTTATATAGACTGAAAATTTAAACATGCATACTGTAGTATTATATTATCTGTGATGCAGCTAAGATCCAATCCGATACTAGCTGCCCGTCCCGGCTTTGCACCAGTATACTAATGATGAAAATGAAATATTAAATAATACTTTTTTCTTTCATACAAACCATGTCCTGACAATCAAATACAACCAAATAAATTTTATAAAAAAAGGTAATACTATTATTTAATTAACTCTTTTATTTATAACTTTTTAGTATTTTTTTTTTAATTAGGTACATTTAATCATTGTGTTGTACATTCTTGAAATCAACCCTTTATTTTGATACCCCACACGATGGCATTGGAAGAAAAAAACAATTTGGTGCCCCACAATATGGTGCCCAAAATCCAGCATTTTTTATTTTGCCATTTTAATGTAGCCCTAGCCAGTAACACTCGCAGCGTTAAGACGAATCGATTGACGTAAGAATCATCAAAATCGGCCAAAGCGTTTGGTCTCTAGAACGCAATGATATTCAAATAAATAGATATGTTATGACCGTTCGCATAGTGAAGACTCTGATAGGTCACAATTGTGAACTTCAGTCTTTAGTTTATGTCACGCATGGCGAAGAGCGATACGCTTTGTTGAAACAAAAACAAAATAAAAAAATGCCAGCGTGTGTATTTAGAAATTGTACCAATTATGATGCCAAAGTACATAAAACATAAGGGATCTCATACCATATGTAAGTACGCAATACGCCTCAATTTACTAATTTATTTCATTTTTTTCCTAATATTCTGATATTTGGAGGTTAGAAAAAGACAACAACATTGGTGGTCATAATAATTTTTGTTTACATTCACACGCAAGTGACAGACACTAGCTATCTCATTTTTTCTTGTTGGTTTTATCAAGCCATCCCTTTCAACTTGTAGTGAAATGTCAGATGAACGAAAAGTGTGAGTGCGGAACACTTTTTTCAATTGTTTTGTGAGTGTATAACGAATCTGTTTATTTGAATATCATTGCTAGAACGCCACTTAGGAACAAACATACATACATAGACTGATAAACACATTAACCTCCTTCGACAGTCGGGTAAAAAGGGAAAAAAAGAAAAAAAAATAGTTTATAACGCAGTTCGAACAGGAAAATGCTAGTTTGAAAGTTGCAAAAAAGGGTGAGTATGATGCTGCAAAGAAAAAAGCTAAGAAAGCTGTGGCTATAGCGAGAGCAAAAGCTCAAGACAAGCTATACGACGCGCTGGATAGTCCAGCAGGCCAAAAGCACCTGTACCGGCTGGCTAGAGCTAGGGAGAAAAGTGCGAGAGATGTCTGTCAGATAAGATGTATAAAAGATGAGGCTGCAATGATTCTTTCTGATGACGAAAAAATAAGGATAGGTGGAAGGAATACTTTGAGAAACTGATGAATGAAGAAAATAACTGGAGTGGTATGTTAGAAAATAAACCTGTGAATGAGGGATTAGTGAGAATGATTAGTATGGATGAAGTAAGAATAGCAGTAAATGGAATGAAGAACGGTAAGGCAGTTGGTCCGGACGGAATACCAGTTGAAGTGTGGAAGATATTGCGCGTAGATGGATGGACGTGGTTAGCTTTATTCTTCAATAAGTTGTTACGGGAAGAAGCCATACCTGATGAATGGTGCAATAGTTCGCTGGTGCCCATCTTTAAAAACAAAGGCGATGTGCTGGAGTGCAACAACTATAGAGGAATAAAGCTAATGTCACATAGTATGAAAGCTTGGGAGAAAGTTATTGAAAGGCGGCTGAGAGAAGAGAGTGAAATATCGCAGAACCAATTCGGTTTTATGCCTGGTCGGGGTACAACGGATGCCATTTTCGCAATCCGCCAGTTGTGCGAGAAATACAGAGGTGCACATAAAAACTTGCACATGGTGTTCGTTGACCTCGAAAAGGCATACGACCGGGTACCCCGTGAGGTTTTGTGGTGGGCCCTTAAGAAGAAAGGTGTGCCTGGGAAGTATGTACAGTTGGTCCGAGCGATGTACAGTCGATGCAGTACCCAAGTTCGGTCCACAGTGGGCACTACTGGTAGCTTCAGTGTGGCAGTTGGCTTACACCAGGGATCGGCTCTCAGTCCCTACCAAGAGGTAGGGACTGAGAGCCGATCCCTGATATATCCTGATGATAATGGACGCACTGACGTCAGACATACAGGAGGGGGCACCCTGGTGTATGCTGTTTGCCGACGGCATTGTGCTGGTTGCCGAGAGTGGCCTAGAGGTCCAGAATAAATTGGAGATGTGGTGGCACGGACTGGAGAGTGTTGGCTTGAAATTGAGCAGAACTAAAACCGAATACTTGTTCTGCGATTTTGGCGGTCTCTCCAGTTCCGTGCCTCTAACTCTCGCTGGGACACCCATACCGATGTGCTCCGACTTCCGGTACCTAGGGTCGCTTGTCCAAGGGGATGGCGAGGTAGACCGAGACGTAACGCACCGGATCGGCTCGGGATGGATGAAATGGCGACAACTCACTGGAACAACTTGTGACCCACGGATGCCCCTCAAGTTAAAGGGGAAAATTTACAAGTCCGTGATTAGACCTGTCGTACTGTATGGATCAGAATGTTGGGCTGTGAAAAAGATGGATGAAAAGAGATTGCATGTAGCAGAGATGAGAATGTTGAGATGGATGTGCGGAGTGACGAGAATGGATAAAGTGAGAAATGAGTATATTAGAGGAAGTTTGAAAGTGGCGCCAGTGACAGAAAAGTTGAAAGGAAACCGTTTGTCCTGGTATGGCCATCTGATGAGGAGGGATGAAGCGCATGTTACTAAAAGAGTTATGAATATAAATGTGGATGGATGGAGAGGGAGGGAACGGCCAAAGAAAAGATGGATGGACTGTGTGAGGAGTGATATGAAAGAAAAGGGAGTCAGTGATAGCGTGACTGGGGACAGGACGGTATGGCAGAGGAAAACGTGTTGCGCCGACCCCAAGTAACATGGGACAAGGGCAGGAAGATGATGATGATAACGCAGTTCTTAACTTAGATTTATAAATAATTTGTTTCTACAATTGATTAATGCAACTACCTTCCTGTGATGGGAGTGGGTAATTAGCGTGCCTTCTGTCTTCTCTGGATGTGATAGCTGTTTCTCAGAGAGGGTCCCCGGATGTACTTGGCGCAAGGCACTACCGTGTCTTCGGATATAGCTAAAAACCGGCCAAATGCGTGTCAGCTTCGCACTTTTAGTGTTCCGTATCAGACCGCAAAATCAGGTCGATTGTAATAGAAAAAACCGGCAAAGTGCGAGTCGGACTCGCGCACGAAGGGTTCCGTACCATTAACGCAAAAAAACGGCATAAATATCACGTTTTTTGTAAGGGAGCCCCCCTTAAATATTTATTTTATTCTGTTTTTAGTATTTGTTGTTATAGCGGCAACAGAAATACATCATCTGTGAAAATTTCAACTCTCTAGCTATCACGGTTCTTGAGATACAGCCTGGTGATAGACAGACGGACCGCGGAGTCTTAGTAATAGGGTCCCGTTTTTACCCTTTGGGTACGGAACCCTAAAAAGGATGGAATTTCAAAGAAAAAACCTTATTTATCAATATATTGGTATTTGTTAGTAAAATAAATAAATATTATCATCAAATTTGAAGATCATAGGGCAAAAATAAAATGTTTAAAAAAAACTTCGGAACAAAATTTTGTAAACAAGCTGACTTTGGTGGCTTCTCATTGCTTTGTTTTCCCATTATATTTTAAAACAATTAATATATTATTTATGTACTCAACGAGCTCTAAATAACGATACCAACTTTTGACCTTCAAATCTTTTGACCTTTTGGTCAAAAAAAATCCACGCACCGCTTTTGCTGTATGGGATCACCGAAAAAAACATGCTGCTCCAACTGCTCCAACAGTTACGCTGTGTCACAGACGACGGACAGACAGACACGTGAGTGTCAGCAATCGGGCTCCGTTTGGACCCTTCGAATACAGAACACTAAAAATTAAGCCATGCGCATATTACTAGTACTTGGCACTACAGGGTATCGAATATAAAAAAAAATCTCCTGAAGATCCTGTTAAGAGTAATAGAACAAACTATTTAAATTATTGCATTTTCATCGGGTTTTCAAGTGTGCAAAGTTTCAAATTAATCCGACGTTTTGAAGGGGATGAAAATCACGTTCAAAAAATCCGTTACGTGCAACCGTTCTGAAGTGATGCGCTTACATACTACATTCGGCAATTGCTTTTTATTTAAACAGAAAAAGATTTATCCCACCTACTTATTACGAAGAAATGTGTATTTATCGGTTTGCATGGTTGGTCATGTCATGCGGCAGAATAAGGAAAATCTCGCGAGGAATGTTTTGGGTATGAACATGGCTATGTATTACGGAATAAGATAAGGAAATATACCCAATAAAACGTTTGAAAGATAATACAAAATGCCATGAAAGCGGGAGGCTGAGATGATTACTAATCTATACTAATATTATAAAGAGGTAAAGTTTGTGAGTTTGTGACGTTGTAAGGGGTAATCTCTGGATCTACTGAACCGATTTTGAAAATTCTTGCACCGGTAGAAAGCTACATTATTCTTGAGTGTCATAGGCTATAAAATATTTTCAGAAAAAATAGAGATCCTTATGAAAATTGCAATAATGTAACCCAAGGTAGCAAAATGTTGTCTGTAAAATACATTATTTGGCGTGCGCCGAGAAAACTATTGATGATAGATACAAATTAGTAGGTAGGGTAGGTAGGATAGGCAGGTTAGGCAGGGTAGGCAGATTAGGCAGGGTAGGCAGAATAGGCAGGGTAGGCAGGGTAAGCAGAGTAGGCAGGGTAAGCAGAGTAGGCAGGGTAGGCAGGGTAGGCAGGGTAGGCAGGGTAGGCAGGATAGGCAGGGTAGGCAGGGTAGGCATGATATGCAGGGTAGGCAGGAAAGACAGGAAAGGCAGGGTAGGCAGGGTAGGCAGGGTAGGCAGGGTAGGCAGGGTAGGCAGGATAGGCAGGGTAGGCAGGGTAGGCAGATTAGGCAGGGTAGGCAGGGTAAACAGAGTAGGCAGGGTAAGCAGAGTAGGCAGGGTAGGCAGGGTAGGCATGGTAAGCAGGGTAGGCAGGGTAGGCATGGTAAGCAGAGTAGGCAGGGTAGGCAGGGTAGGCAGGGTAGGCAGGGTAGGCAGGGTAGGCAGGGTAGGCAGGGTAGGCAGGGTAGGCAGGATAGGCAAGGTAAGCAGAGTAGGCAGGGTAGGCAGGTTAAGCAGGGTAGGCAGGGTAAGCAGAGTAGGCAGGGTAGGCAGGGTAGGCAAGATAGGCTGGGTAGGCAGGAAAGGCAGGGTAGGCAGGAAAGGCAGGGTAGGCAGGGTACGCAGGGTAGGCAGGGTTGGCAGGGTAGGCAGGGTAGGCAGGAAAGGCAAGATAGGCAGGGTAGGCAGGAAAGGCAGGGTAGGCAGAGTAGGCAGGGTAGGCAGGGTAAACAGAGTAGGCAGGGTAAGCATAGTAGGCAGGGTAGGCAGGGTAGGCAGGGTAGGCATGGTAAGCAGAGTAGGCAGGGTAGGCAGTGTAGGCAGGGTAGGCAAGATAGGCAGGGTAGGCAAGATAGGCAGGGTAGGCAGGAAAGGCAGGAAAGGCAGGGTAGGCAGGGTAGGCAGGGTAGGCAGGATAGGCAGGGTAGGCAGAATAGGCAGGGTAGGCAGGGTAAACAGAGTAGGCAGGGTAAGCAGAGTAGGCAGGGTAGGCAGGGTAGGCATGGTAAGCAGGGTAGGCAGGGTAGGCATGGTAAGCAGAGTAGGCAGGGTAGGCAGGGTAGGCAGGGTAGGCAGGGTAGGCAGGGTAGGCAGGATAGGCAGGGTAGGCAGGGTAGGCAGGATAGGCAAGGTAAGCAGAGTAGGCAGGGTAGGCAGGTTAAGCAGGGTAGGCAGGGTAAGCAGAGTAGGCAGGGTAGGCAGGGTAGGCAAGATAGGCTGGGTAGACAGGAAAGGCAGGGTAGGCAGGAAAGGCAGGGTAGGCAGGGTACGCAGGGTAGGCAGGGTTGGCAGGGTAGGCAGGGTAGGCAGGAAAGGCAAGATAGGCAGGGTAGGCAGGAAAGGCAGGGTAGGCAGAGTAGGCAGGGTAGGCAGGGTAAACAGAGTAGGCAGGGTAAGCATAGTAGGCAGGGTAGGCAGGGTAGGCAGGGTAGGCATGGTAAGCAGAGTAGGCAGGGTAGGCAGTGTAGGCAGGGTAGGCAGTGTAGGCAGGGTAGGCAAGATAGGCAGGGTAGGCAAGATAGGCAGGGTAGGCAGGAAAGGCAGGAAAGGCAGGGTAGGCAGGAAAGGCAGGGTAGGCAGGGTAGGCAGGACAGGCAGGATTGGCAGGGTAGGCAGAGTGGGCTGGGTAGGCAGGGTACGCAGGGTAGGCAGGGTAGGCAGGGTAGGCAGGGTAGGCAGGGTAGGCAGGGTAGGCACGGTAGGCAGGATAGGCCGGGTAGGCAGGATAGGCAGGAAAGGCAGGGTAGGCAGGAAAGCCAGGGTAGGCAGGGTAGCCAGGGTAGGGGCAGGGTAGGCAGGGTAGGCTGGGTAGGCAGGATAGGCAGGGTAGGCAGGATAGACAGGGTAGGCAGGGTAGGCAGGTTAGGCTGGGCAGGCAGGGTTGGCAGGGTAGGCATGGTAAGTAGAGTAGGCAGGGTAGGCAGGGTAGGCAGGGTAGGCAGGGTAGGCAGGGTAGGCAGGGTAGGCAGGGTAGGCAGGGTAGGCAGGGTAGGCAGGGTAGGCAGGGTAGGCAGGGTAGGCAGGGTAGGCAGGGTAGGCAGGGTAGGCAGGATAGGCCGGGTAGGCAGGATAGGCAGGGTAGGCAGGAAAGGCAGGGTAGGCAGGAAAGTCAGGGTAGGCAGGGTAGCCAGGGTAGGGGCAGGGTAGGCAGGGTAGGTAGGGTACTCAGGTTAGGCTGGGTAGGCAGGGTAGGTAGGCAATAGACGGGAGCGAAGCCCCGAGGGTCAGCTAGTAATATTATAAATTTCAAAGTATCTAAGTCTTACCTTTTCACGCCTAAACCACTGAACGGAATGCAATGAAATTTGGCAAGGAGATAGATCCTGAGAAAGGACATAGGCTACATTAAATAAGAAAACCAAAAAAAAATGTAATTTGTGTAGTGTAGGTTATGTGGTTGGTAGGTAGAGAAGGTAAGGTAGGTAGGGTAGATAGGTTGGTAGGTAGGTAGGATAGAAGTTATTTTTCACTTTGTAGTTTTGTATTTGGAAGTCGGTAGTATTTTTTTGCAAAAAAGTTTTTAATAGATTAGTGTCTTACGCACTTATTTTTGCAAAGTCATCATCATCATTTCAGCCGAAAGACGTCCACTGCTGGACATAGGCCTCCCCGGCTAGGCGTCGCCACATTGACCTATTATCAAAGTAGGTTTATTTTATTTATATTAGATATTGGAATTTTCTAACGAAAATATAATTATGAAATTCTTCTTGCATAAAAGTATTTTTTTGAAGAGTCTTTTCATCGGAATCGATATTAGATTCGAATTTTCCAGTGCCATGGAAATGAAAAAACAAAACTTGGAAATTCATCGCAGAATATTTTTCGCGAAAGGTTTAATAGATTCACATCGCGTATTATTAGTTTATACCATTCCCCCTCTAAAAAGCTTATTTTATTCACTGAAAACAGTGAATAAAAAGCACTTTTAATCACTGTTTTGGTGTTTGCATTTAGAACACATCAATATAATATTCAAACTCCATCTCAATGCTGTACAATCTCCTTGCGCATAAAATATTCGATACAAACTTAGATAGAGATAGAGTTAGAGATAGAGTTAGAGATAGAGTTAGAGATAGAGTTAGATATAGAGTTAGAGATAGAGATAGAGTTAGAGTTAGAGATAGAGTTAGAGATAGAGTTAGAGATAGAGTTAGAGATAGAGATAGAGTTAGAGATAGAGTTAGAGATAGAGTTAGAGATAGAGTTAGAGATAGAGTTAGAGATAGAGTTAGAGTTAGAGATAGAGTTAGAGATAGAGTTAGAGATAGAGTTAGAGATAGAGTTAGAGATAGAGTTAGAGATAGAGTTAGAGATAGAGTTAGAGATAGAGTTAGAGATAGAGTTAGAGATAGAGTTAGAGATAGAGTTAGAGATAGAGTTAGAGATAGAGTTAGAGATAGAGTTAGAGATAGAGTTAGAGATAGAGTTTGAAACACAAGTGCTGTTACCTAGCTCAGGGGTCAGGAAAACACATTTTTTTGTAAATTTTGATGGTAAGAAACCATTTATTTATTATTATTCCTTGTGCTTTTCGCTTCAATCTTTCTTTTTCTCGTAGTCATGGTATAAAATATAGTATGCAACTCTTGAATAAAACGGATTTATATCGAGGGCCATGAATCACTCGCGTCGCTCATGATTCTAACACTTGAATCACTCGCTATGCTCGTGATTCAATCATCATGAATCACTCCCTACGGTCGTGATTCAGTCGTTAGAATCCTTCACTTACTTGTGATTCATCTACGGCCCTCGCATTAAATCCGTCTTTTATTCACTAGTTGCATAATATACTATTTTGACGTCACAAATGTAGGTCTTCTGTATAAAATACCGAATATTTCGCGAAATTAAGTTTGTTTTATTACTTACCCAGGTTTACGTAGCACGGGAAAATGAACTGTATTTTATGTTGTACCCGGGAAAGGGTATTTTTTTATGAACTAATTTACATCTTAATCGAAGTAGCTGCGATAACTGGCGAGGCATTACATTGCTGTCTATTCCCACTAAAGTCTTCTGTAAGGTAATCCTTGTTAGGATGTCGAAGGCTGTGGAAACTCTTCTGCGCAAGGAGCAGGCGGGTTTTAGTTCGAATCGCTCATGCACGATCCAGATCAACACTCTTCGTATCATACTCGAAAAGGCAGCAGAATGGCAATGGCAGATGTATCTTGCCTTTGTCGACTTCGAAAAGGCCTTTGATTCGTTGAAGTAGTTCAGCATCTGGTCCCGCCCGCTGGACATTGGGGTGCCGCCGAAAATAGTCCGCCTATTGCAGAGCATCTACACGAAATATTCTTACAAGGTGACTCACGGCGGCCTCGTCTCAGCAGACATCGCAGAGTACGCAGGTGTCCGCCAGGGCTGTCTTCTTTCTCCCCTCCTCTTTGTTCTCGACGGTATCATGCTTCGAATATTCGAAATCAGGCGCCGCGGCATAGAGTAGGGATTGGCCAACGTCTTGGAAGACTTGGATTATGCCGATGATCAATGCCTGCTGAGTCATACACACGTCGATATGCAGGCGAAATTGAACGATCTGCGGGAGGAGGCGGCGAAAACTGGGCTTACAGTAAACATCCGAAAGGCCCAGGAGGTGCGTACAAGGGTGAAGATTTGTACATCGATGCTAATCGATACAGAAGTTGTGGAACGCGTCCACAAATTCACTTACCTCGGGAGCGTCGTGTCAGAGACTGGAGGAACTGAAGAACAACACTTCAAGGATCGCCAAAGCACGAGCTACTTTTTGCGCAGCTGAGACCTATTTGGCATTCGCTACTGACACGAAGGGTGAAACTTAAAATCTTCGTGCCCAATGTCAAATCCGTGCTGCTCTACGGGTGTGAAACTTGGAAGGCAACAAAGAACATCTAACGCCTAATCCAGGTCTTCGTCGCATCCTCGGCATATACTGGCCTGAGACCATCCTTAACGTGGAGCTGTTGGAAAGATACCACGAGAGTCTGATCGAGAGCCAGATCAAGAGGCGTAAATGGAGATGGATTATCCACACACTCCGGGGTGATTCCAATCACATTTAAAAAAAAGTTAAATCAAGACATCAAAATAACCCGACTGCTTAAGAAGCTAACTAAAAAGACGTTAACAAGAAGAAAATCACGCTGTGCAGTCGGAGGATTCATGCCAAAAAATAGGTACCTCCATACCCAATAATAACTTAATTAGCGCTTAGCTAATAGTGTCCAGCTAAAGACATTTGTCTCCTGATTGCGACTCTAGCTAGCGCTCACGGAAGCTAACACGAAGACCGCAATGTTTGGGCAAACAGCTTGAGAGGCAAAACCTGGAGAACTTTTGAACTTTTTGGTATTGGTTAAAAGTTTACAAGTATATACAAACCGTGTTCTTAATATTACAGACAGGTAAAGCACATCTGTGTCGGAACGCAGATCAGTTGTCTATTGAACTAGTAAAACACACCAACTTCGATTATAGATCCTTTCTCATGTATTGAAAATGAAATCATTAGCTTGCTCGACTCTACCAAAAATGATCCTATCGTGCGGGAACTGAACATAAAAATCAGATTGTCCACGGTCTGCCTTCGTAGGGTTCTGGAGCTTTTTAGTTACATTTTCAGGAAGACTAAGCACAAACTCGAACAGCTGATGATTACTGGCTAGATCGAAGGGATACGTCCTAGAGGCCGTAGTCCAATCAGGCGGTCAGACCAAATGCGCACATCGTTTTACACCAAAATGCTCCACGACGCAAAAGACAGAAATAGGTGGCGCAAATTGGTAAAGGAAAAGTTATTGCCACGACCTTCAGTAATGAGGAACACCATGCGAGGAGGACGAGAAATTTACCTACCTACCAGATCCGAAATACCTACATAAACCAAATACTTATTTACCTTTTCTCATACTCAGTAATTTCCCAATTTGCTCAGATAATATAAAGTGACGGGAAACTTTTCTTTAATTAGCAGATAATTACTTCGCTGATTGTAGGTACCAAGCCAAAGTTGATAATTACCAAAGATTTCTCGAATTACCCGCCCTCCTTTATTAACATTTTGATACCTCTCCAATAGTTCTTCTGAAGTCCGTTAAATTTTTAACACGGACTTCTACAAAGTTTCGATGCGAATATTAGGTAGGGTCTTACTTTACGATTGGATACAGTAAATGCTAGGTATTCATATAACATATACGAATGTTAGGTATAGCTGGTAAATAGAACAAACTGAGGCTCTAGACCGCAAGTAGCATACGATGTCGGCAAATCCGATAGTCGAAATGTAAGAGATTTTTTACGTGATTTTTCGATATCACTTGTCAATCCCATAAAATTTTGCCTTTTTACCCGAGTGCTGAAGGAGGGTAATGTGCTTATCAGGCTATGTATATATGTAAGTATGAATGTATGTTTGTTCCTATCCTATGTGGCGTTCTAGAGAGCAAACGCGTTGGCCGATTTTGATGATTCTTCACAAAAACGACTTTACGTATTGCAAATTAAACTCTGAAAAGGAAAGGAGTTGAACCTTTCCATGACCAATATTTTGACGTAGAATTGATTGTAAAGAATGAACGAAAGCGGAAGAATCGAGAGAGATGTCCTAATTATTTAGAAATAAATCATTCGAGATTGATGAAACATAACGCAGTAGATAAAATTCAACTCAAAGGAGGATGATCGTACTCTTTTCAAATTAGTTACGCAATACCGAAAAGGTTGAAAGAAATGATTTTAATTCTTTGAAGGTTCCAAACTGTTTTCTTTGCCGAATTCACTTACGCAATTCGGCTGCTGGTCTGATCTCTGGGTTGGATCTGCCAAATACCAGCTTGATGCACTTGAGTCGATTGACAGACGGGCCAAGAGGCTTATGGGCAACGATACACTGGTCGCGTCAAAGCTCCAGAGCCACGAACATCGACGCCGAGTTGCCAGCCTGTCAGTTTTTTATCGGTTACATTACAGTGTGCGACGGAACTGCACAATTTGTTTCCACCAAGCCCTTTCCATCATCGGAATACAAGACGTACGGCCATGCGCCATCGGTACATTGTTGACATCCCACCCATACGCACAAAGCGTTTTGCTAATACTTTTGCATTGTGCGCACAGCTAAAGAGTGGATTTCCCTGCCGGAATCTTTGTTTCCTAATAGCTACAACTACAACCTTTGGGTCTTTAAGTCAAGAGTGAATAGGTTACTTCTAGGCAAGCGTGCTTCACCGTAGACCACATCATTGCTTACCATCAGGCGAGATAGTGGTCAAAGGAGAGACTACAGGAAAATAATTATGTTTTGTTTGTTGCTGTGCTGTG
Organism: Orthosia cruda; assembly: GCA_964057195.1. Classification (NCBI taxonomy): domain Eukaryota; kingdom Metazoa; phylum Arthropoda; class Insecta; order Lepidoptera; family Noctuidae; genus Orthosia; species Orthosia cruda. The sequence continues at coordinate 5,112,195 of OZ059825.1, forward strand.
TTCAATATATGTTTTATTCTTTCTTCGTTTCTTTGCGTAATATTAGAGGGACAAATGCGAAAATCCATTATGACTGTTTATGACCTATGTGTCTGCACCACATACCCATGTCCCGAGCGTAATTAACTGTTAAGTAACGATAACTGACGGCTAAGCCCGCCGGATGACGGACAAAAACACAGTTTGCAAGAGGATTGGGCAATGCTTATAGCTGATAGATAGATTCATCATTTATTTGGCACAGCAATAAAATAGAACAATACAGATAAGCAAAGTTACCAAAATCTAAAGAACAAGATATTGAAATAAAAAGTAAATAAAATTATTCATTAAAAAATATTTTTGTAAAACCAGCTTTTTTCGTATTCTTTTGATACCCATATCATGGCAGTGCACAAAAAGAACTGGTCCGCCATCTTGGGCCGTCCGCGATATTCTTCTTCTTCTTAGCGTGTCGATGGCAAATATAAAAGTTAAATATTGTGTTTGGCCCAGAATTCACAACAACATTCGGTGACGTAGTCATAAGGTCTTCGCAAGTACAGGTGATAGGGCATGCTGCGCACTCCGTGAGATGGGCCATGGTCTGCAGAGAGATGCTGCACAAGCACTGAAGACTAGTGCCAATAGAGAACTCCCACCTGTGGAGGTTGTCCTTGCTGCGGCCAACCTGAGTGCGGAGTCTATTTAGGGTTTTCGAGGTCTACCACGGCAGAGTGTACCCAGGTGGAAAGCTCGATATTGAATTTAGAATAACATCAATTAGCACACCATGCATTGTCATACAAACTAAAGGTGTATGCAAAATTGTATCTAAATCGGTGGAGGATAACTGTTTTAAAATTCAGTTGCAAGATTTGACCCGAACACACTTACATACATACATTGCAAGTTAAATAAAACCTTGTAAAAACATTAGGTACAAAAAAAAAAACAATAAAAATAAATAAGTTAACACTATGCTATCAATTCTGACACAAGTAGGTACAAATCCTAAACGGAACAACCAGCCAACCGGCTACATATTTTCACACTGAGATCCTGATGACCTGGCGTAGATACCTATTGTAGGTAGTTCTCATCAGCGAAAGACGTCCACTTCTGGACATAGAGGTCTTCCAAACTTTGCCACATCTACTGTGCCTTTGCTTCTCGTAATTACTGTCTTTACCGGTCTGAGTCAACTTGTTTGAGGACTGTGTCTTCCGGTAAACGGTCGCCAGTTCGCCACTCCAGCGTCCGTTCTGGCGAGCTATGTGCCCCTGCCCACTGCCATTTCACTACCTTAATTGGCAATTCTTCGGGCTACGTCGATAACCAACTATAACGAAGTAGCTCTACATTAGGTAAAATGCTGAAACCTGCGGAACTCCACGGTACAAAAGACTGCAGCACTGTACAATTGTCTTATTTTTCCTTCCTCTGCTAGAATAAAACCATTTTACCACGATTATAATAAAAAATTAAACGAATAAAGCCTAGGAAAGATTAAATATTAAAATATTCGCAAGCAAACATTACTAAGTATGTATAATAAACATCGGCCGCGTTAAAATTGTAATAATAATATTCCGAGGGATTGTTATAGCGAATTAATCGAGATATCTGTGTGCACAAAATTTGATGCAAATCCATTCTGCTGTTTTGCGTAATTGAAATATAAACATACAAGCTTTCACAATAATATCAAATGGCTGGAAATTCAATAGTGTGCTGGCGCTGCCGCTGCGGCGAAAATATAATAACCTCATCGGTAGTTATATTTTCGATCCGTTTGAGGTTGAAATTCTTGGTCCGTGGGGTACGAGTGCTCAAGATCTTTCCAAAGGCCAAGTCGACACTTTTCGTGACCCAAGGGCTGGCTTTTACCTAGGTCAGAGAATAAGCATTGCCATACAACCTGGCAATGCTGCCAGTCTTTTGGGCACGTTACCCGTGGACAACGATGTGGAGGAGTTTTTCGACGCCATATTTTAGTGTAGTATATTTTTAGGTTTTGTGAGTAGTTTTTGGTTTAAGTGTATATGTTTTTGGTATTAGTTAATTAAGTATTTTATACACTTTTATATATGTAAATAAAGAAGATAATATCAAATTAATAGGAAGTAGGATAACATGATCGGCAAAATGCCTAAGGATGACAAATCTCCTTGCTCCGAAGTACATCAAACATTTTGATTGACGACAAATCCTAATACATTTTAAATGTCGTTGCCAATTTAGCCAGTCATTCTGCGTAACACGGCCGTTTCGGAGGTTTCATCATTAGATACACATTTAGGCGGTAAAACTTGAATAATAAACTTTTTAATGTAAAACTTCGTAGAATAGCAGGTAACTGAATTGGGGCATAATGCCTAAAGTGGATAATGGCGGCAAAGTTTCGAGTTTCGTGTGAATTTGGGAATAATGGAGAAGCATTAATGTGTTTGTGCTTCTAAGTTATCTTGTTATCGTTAAGTTATGTATTTGGTTTGGTAGACACCTGAAGTACTTATAAGTGTGCTTTGGAAGATACAGTTGGAACTGTGAGGACTCTTCGCCTATTTGGAGGCGACCTCCTTGCCTGTTTTAAGACTGGTAACAGATAAATGTTTAGTTTTGGAAAGTAATTGAAATAGGAACGCTTGTCAAATAATAGAAGATGTTTTTTTTTAGCTTTTGGTTGTGATTTTTGGGTATAAGACGCAATGATATTCAAATAAACAGATATGTTATGAGCTCGCGCATTTTGAAGACTCGAATAGTTCACAATTGTGACCTTTAATCTTTAGTTTATGTCACGCATGGCGAAGAGCGATAGGCTTTGTTGAAACAAAAACAAAATAAAATAAATGCCATCGTGTGTATTTGTAATTTATTTATTTATTGATTAAATGTTAGATGAATGAAAAGTGTGTATGTGTGCTACCGCTATGTGCGGCACACTTTTTCAATTGTTTTGTGAGTATATAACGTATCTGTTTATTTGAATATCATTGATAAGACGCCTAAGACCGACGCGTTGTTGATTCAATGTAATATTTCAAAGTAATTTCTGCTTATAATTTATAGCTTTCTGAGCTATCTCCCTCCAAGTAGGTACCTATATACCTGTGTACAATATGAATATAATAATATACCTACAGTATCTACCTATTAAAGCTAACACCAATTCTGCCAAGGGGTATCCTATTACACATTAACAGGGTTGTAGAAGATAGATAGGCAGTCTCTTCAGAGCAGTTATGGCCCAGTGGTAACGGCCGCGACTTACAAGCGGTATATCGTGGGTTCGAACCCAGACGCTTTACTTTGTGTACTAAATTATTTCATCACCACCGCTCTCTAAACGGCTAACTCAGATGAAGTAAAACGGCGAAGGAAAACATCGTAAAGAAACTTCGATGTCTAAGAACAAAAAAATCGAAGACATGTGACATCGCGTGGTGGACTACGGCCCACTTCCTCTCACGGAGAGGAATGGAGGCCTGCACGCACAACGGACCAAATCCGAGTCTTAGTGCGGCAACGGTGGTCCTAGGCAAGTCCCAAGTACCCTACTAAGTTAGAAAAAATCGTCGGATCGGATGGATAATATTGATTTGTATTAAGCTAGTTTTTTTGATGAAACTGATGCCTAAGCGACCTCCGGCATCTATTTTTCATTAACCCAAGAAATGCCCCCCCTTTGGCCATCCTTCTAAGGACAATTTATCAATCAATGTCTAAGTAATGTATTCACAAATTAAAGTATAGGTTTAAGGTCTATACACACACATCCTTCTTCGACAAATCTTTTACAGTTCAAGCAGCTCGTTTGTGGAATGCATTACCTACCTATTGAAGTGAGGCGTGCTCAATCCTTACCAACATTCAAAAAAATGGTGAAGGAGCATTTCCTTTCACTATAATTAGTCTTCTCCTTTCTCTATGATATATTTGTTATTTATTAATATATTATGTATTATTGTGTGTATGTATTTTTATGTTATTATGTCTAAGTATTATTATTTAAGATATGTTGTACACTGACAAGCCTAAATTTCTCTCCTCTCGTTCAGTCCATTAAAAGGTTGTCTGTAAGAGAGATAAAGAGATAAAGAATATAATAAATAAATAAATATCAGGACCGTGCCCGGGACGTGAGCGTGACAGGGCCGGGCCCAATCATTGAAGCTTCGTCACCGGCCCGTGCACGGCCCGGTGTGTGTGTGAACTAATTCATATAAAATGTACACAACTATATTTTTTTGAGCCCCTGACGGGGCACGGCCCTGATATATGTGGATAGACCTTAAAGCTATCTCTGTGTCTTGTTTGAAGTTATAGACTAAATTGGCAATTTCCCCCTTTGTCCCCCCACTTGTATCCGCGCCTAGCACAAAATAACAACACAACAAACATCTGCTAAACTCTCAGAGTTAAAACAGCGACTAAACTTTAAACTCTCACTCATCTAGTTAAACAAACGATGACACCAAACTATAAATTGCGCTTTAAACTCAAAAGTAGTGGTCTAGACCGAACAGGGGGGCATCCCATTGATACAACTAAACAAACAGGGTTGGCTAACTTGTTTCTAACGTTACGTTTAAAATGCAGCATGAGGTTTTAGTTTGAAACTTTGGACATTGACTGTCGAATGTGTTTTGCATTATGTTGGTTCATGATTAGGTAATTTATTAATAAAGAAATCATGCTGCAGTGAATGACAATACATTGTATTTATCTTGAGATGTGTTTTGTGATAACATCAATATACTAATCTACTGAGCTCATTTTTAGGGTTCCGTACCCAAAGGGTAAAGACGGAACCCTATTACTGAGACTCCGCGGTCCGTCTGTCTGTCTGTCTGTCTGTCTGTCTGTCACCAGGCTGTATCTCATGAACCGTGATAGCTAGACAGTTGAAATTTTTACAGATAATGTATGTCTGTTGCCGCTTTAACAACAAATACTAAAAACAGGATAAAATTAATATTTAAGGGGGGTTCCCATAAAAAAAGGTTTCTTTTTTGCAGTTTTTGTGATAATGGTACGGAATCCTTCGTGCACGAGTCCGACTCGCACTTGGCCGGTTTTTAAATTATCCTCAAATAATCAAATAATCTTTGAAATGTAAAATTAAGAACCCAATATTTCATAATTTTGTTCTTAGGAGAGTTAATTAAACAATAACATACAACTTTTATGTTCAATTCCAGAAAATGTTAATTTTACACACAATTCAATACAAAATCGGTGCATATCGCGCCATCTAGTGAGATTTATTTGAACCAAATTTTCTTTCTTAGCGCTGGGACTCCGTGCTTTAGTTAAAATACAAATTACAAAGTGCTATCTCGCATGTATTTAAAATACGAAATACAGTATTTTAACTGGTTTTATTTATAGTACAAAATACAGTCGATCTTCAATCGTGACATTCGTACTAGTAAACTTAATTAAACAGAAGTTTCGTGAAAATAATCGTTTGAAATGAAAATGACAATTGACAAAATTTCTACATGACAATTTTAAGTACGCGATCGCCATTTTTAACCGACTTCCCAAAAAGGAGGAGGTTCTATGTTCGAATTCATGTTTGTTTTTTATTTTTTTTTGTGTATGTTCACCGATTACTCCGTCAATTGTGGACCGATTTTGAAAATTGTTTTTTGTTTGAAAAAGTATGTTCCGAAATTGGTCCCATTTTAATTTGGTGAAGATCTGATGAAGAACTTCGGAGATATACAACAGAACTCTTCAATAAATAACGGCAAATCTCTCGGGATTGCTGCAATCGCATGTCTGTTTGTTGTTTATAACATTTCATAACAAAACATCACGCCAGTTCGCTCTTAAGGGGTAAGCAGATCTCTCATTTCACCGGTTATGTTCAAGTTTCATGAAATCTATTCTGGCGAAATAGTTCCCTTAGTAACTTGCCTATTAGGTACGTACAACTAAAAAGTGAAAAATAAAAAAAACCTTTTGCAAAAAAATACTACCGACTTCCAAATACAAAACTACAAAGTGCAAAATAACTTAATTTTTTGAAGTCGGTGTCCATAACGCAAAAAAATGGCACCTACGAAAGACACCGACTTCAAAAAATTAAGTTATCTTGCACTTTGTAGTTTTGTATTTGGAAGTCGGTAGTATTTTTTTGCAAAAAGTTTTTTTTGCTTAAAAGCTTTCGTGCGCTATTTTCGCCTGAACGCACCTATTAAGATAGCTAAATGTATATATGTTCAGCCACCAGCTCCATATCTTATAAAACACCACAGGGACATAATTATACTCCAAAAACAGACATTTTCATTGCACGGCAGCAAGGTGTTATGAGTTTGAATGAGAAATGGAAACTTTCATTAAAGTTTAATCTTCGATGGTTTTTAAATGCAACTAGGTTTTTATTGCAAGTGAATTTATATTCTGGTTTGAGAAATAAATGTCTTAAGGGGTAAGCAGATCTCTCATTTCACCGGTTATGTTCAAGTTTCATAAAATCTATTCTGGCGAAATAGTTCCCTTAGTAACTTGCCTATTAGGTACGTACAACTAAAAAGTGAAAAATAAAAAAAACTTTTTGCAAAAAAATACTACCGACTTCCAAATACAAAACTACAAAGTGCAAAATAACTTAATTTTTTGAAGTCGGTGTCCATAACGCAAAAAAATGGCACCTACGAAAGACACCGACTTCAAAAAATTAAGTTATCTTGCACTTTGTAGTTTTGTATTTGGAAGTCGGTAGTATTTTTTTGCAAAAAGTTTTTTTTGCTTAAAAGCTTTCGTGCGCTATTTTCGCCTGAACGCACCTATTAAGATAGCTAAATGTATATATGTTCAGCCACCAGCTCCATATCTTATAAAACACCACAGGGACATAATTATACTCCAAAAACAGACATTTTCATTGCACGGCAGCAAGGTGTTATGAGTTTGAATGAGAAATGGAAACTTTCATTAAAGTTTAATCTTCGATGGTTTTTAAATGCAACTAGGTTTTTATTGCAAGTGAATTTATATTCTGGTTTGAGAAATAAATGTCTAAAACCATAAGTTCGATGGTACTTTTTAATACTTACTTATGTACCTAAGTCAGAAGCACTCTGACCAGATTGTTAACTGGCTAATATTTTAACCATGTCATGAACTCAGATCAAATAAAAAGTCAAGATGGAACGTTGCAAACAACAAAATGAAGCCGGTTCAATTCAAACTATGCCTTACCGTAGAAATACACAATTACACACGTACAACGAAACTACCCCTTAGCTTGTCAGTTGAGCTTTATTATTTGATCTGAGAGCTCGAATGACAAGCTAAGGCGTAATTTCGTTGTACGTGAGTGCGTATAATTGTGTATTTGTACGGCAAGGCATAGTTTTAACCGGCGTCACTTTGTTGTTTGCAATGTTCCATCTTGACTTTTTATTTGATCTGAGGTCAAGAATGCGTAAACGAAAATTTTACGTTTTCTGCGCAAAGCGAACACAATACTGTCATCTTTCTCATAACCTTGCTGCCTAGAATTTTTTATTCTCTGTTATTTCGTAAACGAATTCTTTTCATGGCAGGTATATCGGTTGCTAGTAAATTTGTGTGTAAGAATTTAATTTTGTCTGTTTTCCTTACAAGGTAAGGCCTGGACTGCGTACATTTTACGCTGAACCTATTTATGCCTTCAACTGCAGGGCACAAAATTATGACTGAAAAATGTATCGTAAGGCGATATATTCCTGTGTACCCTGGATACACAGGCATATATCACTCTACTTGTTTTCACCGATTTATACCTGCAAATATGCAAATAGGTCTACTACATACATAAAATCACGCCTATTTTAACGCTAGTTCCTTACAAAATTATTTTGCTTCACTCCCGTTCATACATCAAGTCACAAAATGTCGTGGTGGCCCAGTGGCTAAGACCTCGCCTCTTGTGCTTGAGGTCGTGGGTTCAAATCCGGGCAAGTAGCATAGTGACTTTTTCAAATTTATATGTACTTTCTAAGTTTAACTTGGACATCACAGGCAACGGTGAAGGAAAACATCGTGAGGAAACCTGGATGTATCTATATACGTCTTACATTCACTATTTAATGTAAGTCTGAAATAGCCAAATCAGAGGCCTGTAGGGTTCCCAGAGGCGGCTTAATTAACTCTGACACTCTGAGGCTGGGCTTTTTGAAGAACATTAGGTCACTGTCACACAATTAGATCTATGTATGTATCTCCAGGGTGTCCCGCCCGGCGTTTCCATTCACGTCTACCTTGTAGACACCTTTTGTTAATTGCCTTTTATCCATCCTCTCAACATGGCCAAAGCAACTCAGCATACTCTTTTCAATTTTTAAACTAAACCACAACGTTGTCTTGTTACATCATTCCACAATCTATCATTTAAAGTAACACCACGCATACTTCTCAAGGAACGCATTTCTACTGCATTAATCCTACTTTCATGTATTTTTTGCCATACCCAACCTTCAATTTCATACTTAAGTGTAGGCTGCACCAGCGTGCTGTTGTGAACAGCGAGTCGAGCCTCTTTAGACGTCGACTGGCTGGTCACAACCGCATGCAGTTTTTCTTGTACTACTCCGGGAGGGGAGGGCCCGGAGAAGCCATACTGCCCCCTCGGGGCGTTTGGAACTTGATCAATAGCAATAGGTTGCCGCTCGCTCACTTTCACGCGTCTACAGCAGATTTACGTATATTCGCGACGAATATCCCTACAATTTGGCAAATTATTTAAACCTGGTATCATTTTAGAGCTGACGTGAAGTGGCACTCACTCAGCCAATCTGGAATTGAGTAGTGCATGACATATTAAAGTAGCCAATCAGAAACCAGAATAGCGCCTAGAAAGAACGACACACTTTCGAGATATCGCCATCCCTTTTCCTCTAACGCTATCCCATAAAGCTCTCCCACTCTAAACAGCTGTTTATAGATAGTAATTTCGCGAAATTTGTAGAATGAAAATTATAGCTGTGTCCTCATCGCACAGACTACTTAGAGATACTACGTAAGTACGTATCTCATCGTTATGTGTACGCAAGAAAAAAGCCACGAAGAATAAGATTTTTGTAAAGAATATTATTCTTGGCTTTTTACAATGTTACTTTAATAATTTTGGTTCAGCATATGGCATCTTTTATTAAATAAAATATGAATAATAATTGATTTTAAATATTAGGTACTTTGTTTCCTTTATTTACTTACCCCCCCCCCAGATCTCTTAACCGCCCCCCCCCCCGGCGAATTTTGATAGTGGTATGTAGAGCACCATTCAATTTATTTCCTGCATTCACTCTCTTTTCCACATCCTCTCCAATCTTTCCACCCCTTTTGAACATACTTCCCATATATACAAACTCGTTCACTTGCTCCACACTCTCATTATTTATTTTCAATTCACACACCAATACATCGTCTTCTCTTTCAAACACCATAACCTTAGTCTTGTTCACATTTATACTCATCCCTTTTAACTTAAAAGCTTCATTCATCACAGTCACCATGTCTTGCAACTGTTTATCTGACAATGCAAGTAGAGCTTGATCATCTGCGTAGAGAAGGTATTTGACAGGCAACTCATTGATCCTCAATCCGCAATCATGCTCTTTTAAACCTATCATACAACTATCCATGTACAAGTTGAACAGCCACGGTTACGATACACAGCTGCACGATTTGTCAGATGTTTTCCAGCTATGCAACTCAAGGAGAAGATCTGACCAATACATCCCATTCCCTCTCTAAATCCCGCTTGCACGTCCCACAATTGTTCATATAACTTCAGCCTTCGCATATAATTAGCCAACAACACTCAAAAGACTAGTGCCGCGGTAGTTTTGACATTCCTGATGCGATCCTTTTCCTTTATATTATGGTACGATTACAGCCTTACACCAGTAATCCAGGACGCGGCCAGCACAACAGACTTGCTACCACCCCGCCAACGCTCTTCAGAATTTCAGCCGATACTCGGTCATAACCTGCAGCTTTACCAATCTTCATCCCACTCAGTGCTTTTATAATCTCATTCATTTCTATTTCATTCTAAATCTCTTGCTCTTCGTCTGAATTGAGGTTCTGGCAACTGGTTTCTGCCCCTGCCCAGTTACCCACTCCTTGCATACTATTCTGACAACTAAATAAACTTTAAAAATTGATATAAAAAAAATACTGCCAGATACGGGTGCTCTGAACTCCGACTACGATAGTCATCCGAATTTTGGGAAATGATATACGATAGTTTAGGTACCTAATCAGTCTCATGTATTTTCCTTTTATTTTCTCTTATATTTTAAAAGACGTGTCGTGTGAACTGTGAACCTGACGGCGGTAAGCGGTTAGCTTTACCTTCGTAATTATTACACGTGCAAACTTGAATTTGTTAACACAACGACCTACACGTGTCCCATCCGTTACCAACACATTAAGAAACGTGCGCTACAAAAGTTACGCCTAGTAGCTGGGCCGCTGCCAAGGAAAATCATGTCGCAACACCAACAAGCGTAACAACTCGTAAAACTCTCCGATAACGGCAATAAAAAACAAGTCAATAAAAAAGTACAATTTACTTTACTTTTCCGGGTCAACTGTTAATTCCAAAAACACTCTTACTTCGTTAGTAAGCTTCAAAACCAAATCATGTGATTGTTTACTTATTTGTATGGCTAAATCTTCAAGTAGCGTGCGCATCGGGGGCCCCAAACGACTGCCAGTCCTCACCCATTCAAAAAAACTGCTCATGAATGCATGGAAAGGATCAACAACACTTTTTTTACTATACGCATGATCGAGATCTGAAAGTATGCCATTCACTAACTCGGTGTCTCTCGCTTTTATATTATGTGTCTTCGAGTCTAGAGCAGTCAGTCTGTCATCAACAGTTTTATATACTGACAGTAACACTTCTCTAGTTGGGACACTATCGGAATACGCCATATCGTTAAATATAATTTGCAGCTCATTCGCAGTTACTTCACTCAAGTGTTCGTAAAATTTGGTTTTCAATAACGACTCTGATACATAACGAAGGAAGATTTTCACATTTTCATCCTCCATGTCTTTAAAAGATTCCAGCAAAGTGTGCAAGGCTTTTGTACATTTATAAGTTTTGACGCAAATGTTGTTTTCTGCGCAGAGCTTGCTTTCATACTGCCCTTCCATGATTACAGAAGCCACGACGAATTTCTGAGTCAATTTCTTGTTAACTTCATTTATATCAGTCTGAGTGCCTTCTATTCTTTCAGTAGCATATATAATAGCTTCTGTTTGGAACATTATACTTATTCTTTTAATAACTTCAATCCATGCGAACGCATATGTGTTTTCTCTTACTTTTGAGTTAATATTACCGAGTAATTTTCTTATTCGTTCCAAACATTTCTTAAGTTCCTCTTCAAATATGAAGCTTCTTCCTTCTTGAATATGGTTTTGATAAATTACTCCCTTAAGAATGGCTTCTATGGATTTAGTTTGTACTAGTATGTATTCGTTTAAGAAAATTTCTAAAGCACCGTTGCAGAAATGTAAGCCTCTACATATGTATGAAGATTGGATAATTAGAAATAGGACATCGGTGTCTGCATTAGGAATTGATCGTCGCGCAACGCCGACGCCGGCGCTGGTCTCAAAGTTTCTTTGCATGTAGTGTGATACTGTATCCATTACTTCTTTGCCGAAGCTGAGTGCTCCTTGCATGTTAACTCTGACTGCATCGTTCAGGGATATTAAAGCTGAAAAAGATAACTAGCATATAATGTGTTTACTTGCCCTAATATTATCAAGCCTTGAATTAAAACTTGTTATATATTGATCATAAGATTTTTAGTAAATTAATAAATATAACAACTCACCTAAAACAGCAAACAAATACTTTTTATAATCCATGTTCAATAAAAAATATATTTTTATTAAAAATATATAACATTTTATTTGAATAGCTATAAAATGGTTGACGAAATGGAGTCGTGATTCAATTTGATGGTCGTAAACAATAAAATCAAAGTAAACAGGTTTAGTAGTAAAAGGCGGAAAAATAAATAAAACATTTGTTTTAGAGGATACTAAAGGCTTTCAATAGGATTGTATGCGCATGACTCAAGATTTGTGTTTTTTACTTTGCACTTTTTTATTTGTAAATCATTCAATGACTGCGTCTGCTCTGGGTAAAGCGGCAGGGCGTGTCAGACTTTTACTGACTAAAACCCACCATCCTGCTTGCGACTCCCGGCGCCCGGGGCGTTCTGCGGTGGCTAGTGGCGTCAGGGCGTCTCCTTTGCGTCTCTCTTACACGTTTCGCCTCCTCCTATGCGAGCATTACTGTTTCGCAGAAGGAGGAGACAGATTCCCATGCCCTCTCGCTCCGTACCATGGCCTGAACCAGGGCCGGACGCGAGAGATAGCCACCGCCGATCGCCTCCACGAGGACACGGCGGTGCTACGCCCAAGCGGGGCAGATCTCCACCGTATGCACCGGGCGTTTCCTCCCTCCTTATCCTGAACAGGAACCTCCCGAAACAGCCGTTTCCGGTGAGGACCTGCGACATATGGAAGGTGTGGACGCCGTGACGCCTCTCAAGCCAAACTTTGCCCAACACTAGGAATTACTCCAATATCGTGGGCGCTTTTACAAACATTTAAACTCACTTATACAAAGAGCCAGACCCGGCAAAACTATCTGTAGACCAACCGTGCCTTCAAAAAGTATCTGTAGACCAAACGTGCCTTCAAAATTGGGTAATGGGTTTTCATTTAAAGTAAGGGCCGGTGGCCACATGGTATACAGGATACTGATGTGATTGGCCCTTAACTTGTTAAATAACTAGAAGTAAAAAAAATACCAAGGCCTGCCGACCCCAAAATTAATGCTGTGCCCAATGATATTCAAATAAACAGATATGTTATGTGCGTGCGCTTTGTGAAGACTCGAATAGGTCACAATTGTGACCTTTAGTCTTTAGTTTATGTCAAGCATGTTGAAGAGCGATAGGCTTTGTTGAAACAAAAACAAAATAAAAAAATGCCTTCGTGTGTATTTAGAAATTGTACCAATTATGATACCAAAGTACATAAAACAGAAGGGATCTCATACCATAAAGTAGTGTGCTGCCGCAGCTGCGAGGAACACTTTTTTCAATTGTTTTGTAAGTGTATAACGTAACTGTTTATTTGAATATCATTGGCTGTGCCCAATATTTGTACAATTTAAAAGATAAATGATTTTATTTCTTTAAGTTGGTTTGTACAAACACTTTTACATGTCGATCATATTTTTTAAAACTAGATGAGGCCGGCGTTTCCTATCTGACTACTCTGAGAAGAAAGGCCGAAATAAACTCAGAGGTCACAGTCTCTTTTAAAGTCCAGACAAAATCTTGTTTAGATCATGTGAAGACCATGTAGATTGATGTATGAATTGGTCTTTTGAGGAAAGAACCAGCCAGATTGAGTGGACCTGTCCAGTCATTGCACGCATTTATCAATAACCGTGCAGCTCAACTCAGAATTTAAGGAGCTCAACGAATCGACGAACAATACCAAAGAAAGGACATTCGGGTAGGCCGCATAAACTACCCAAACTGCCAGACCATGATTAAAAAACTAACTAAGATAAATACAAATTAAAAAGAAAAAATGTTGATCCACATAGTCTTCACATTCACAATAATTAAAATATAATAATATAATACTTTAGAAAGTATATATTCTTGTCATTGCAAGAAAATCAAAACCAAATAAAAAAACAAAACTCAGGAAAAAAGAAAAAAATATAATAATTGTAGCAGCTCAATCCCAAGCCTTTTTGTCCTCAACGTAATCTTTAACGGTGTAAAACGTTAATGTTTTGGTCACAACTTACGTTTAATGGATGATTTGAATTTAGTAAGGCTTAGATCTTATACGTGGCATGGAAGCTTATTATAAAGTATACATTGACATCTAAACTAGCCATCTATTTTTTTGAGCCTTGTTGTAGGTAGGAACTACAAATTTGTGTTTGTTCCTAATATTTACGTTATGGATATCACTGTACCTATTTTCAAACAATTTTATATTTTAATGGCGATTTATAAGATTTTCATAAATATACTGACACGGCACAGTTATTACATTAATCTCCTTAAATTTCTCTCTGAGAGTGTCTCGGGTTTAATTTATAAATTGATCGAACAGCTCTTTTCTGCAAAACATAGATATTCTGAATGCCGGCGGCATTTCCCCACAACAGAATACCGTACGACATTACACTATAAAAATTGCTAAAGTACACGAAACGCGATGTCTCTATGTCAGTTAAATTAGAAATTTTTCTAACAGCATTTGCCGCGGAGCGTAGCTTCTTTGACAATTTATCTATATGTGGGCCCCACTGAAGCTTAGCATCCAAATTTCAGCCTTAGAACACTGTGCTATTTTCAGGATTCAATTCTTCGCACTTTAACAACAAATCAGTTTTCACCCGCCTAACGTTCGGTAGGGTAAACATAATGCATTTGCTTTTTTTTTCATTATGATTTAAATTGGTAACATTGAACTAGTGAACTACTTTTAAGATCGCGCTATATAATAATAATAAGGCATATTAAGCAGGCTAAAATGTCCGGTGTATTATATTCCTCAGATTAGAATCTCTAATCTGAGGTTGCATCATTGTATAAGAAATTAACAATGCTGATTTCTTGATGTTGTTGTAGAGACAGCGCAGAGAGCCAACCTTGAGAGTAAGTAGGTATCGTACTAAGCAGACCACCACAGAACTGGCGGTTTGAAAAAGTATTTATAAATCAGATATGAATACGGGTTGTTTCTGATGAAATGCCTTAAAATCAGTAAATATTAAGTTTTTCTTCTTGATAGGTTCCATGAAGTTTTCAAATGGTTTAATTTTACCGCCGAATTCATTTGACAGGGGTCATGACGACGGAACATTGAAAGTGTTGCCATACTAAATAATATTTTAAGTTAAAACCATAGACATGGTAAAAAACTCATAGACAAATAGAACTTAAAAAGAAAGAAAAAAAGTTAAACCAGAAAAGACGAATAAAATTACAAGTATAAAATCAAATTTCGCTATTGGACATAAAAATAAAAGAAACTAATAGCTATAAGGTCGTTGTAGCTAATTATTGAACTTGAACTGGACGTTTTGGGCGGATTGGGTGTTTATTATTTGGAAATTGATTCCTAGTTGATATTGTTATGTAAAATTGGTGTACCGTATAGTTTTGTGTATCAAGTGCAACTGGACGATATGCGGAATTATTGAAACAAACACGATCTCGTGAAATTGGAGTGGAGTGGAATTTTGCTTTGATTGTACTGACTACCTCAGCGAAGCTTGCCGAGAAGAATGACTCAATATAGTTGCTGTCAAATACTCCAAAAAATATTAGAATGTGTTATATCCGTAAACTAAAGCTAAGTAATGAAGTGTCTTTCAAAACCGGCCAAGTGCGAGTCGGACTCGCGCACGAAGGGTTCCGTACTATTATCGCAAAACGGCAAAAAAACACGTTTGTTGTATGGGAGCCCGACTTAAATATTTATTTTATTATATTTTTAGTATTTATAATTATAGCGGCAACATAAATACATTATGTGTGAAAATTTCAACTGCCTGGCGATCACGGTTCATGAGATACAGCCTGTTGACAGACGGACAGACAGACAGACGGACCATTAATATTAATGCTAATTTTTATCCGTGGTGCTAGGCAACTGGGCTTATCCCAGTTGTAAACGACCCTTTGTGTCTATTGGTCTTGTTTGTTCTGTCTCCTGCTTGATATGGAGGGAAGTGGAAATTTGTATTTCTTTTTACTCCTCCATTTTCTTTTCTGATTAATTTTCGTTGCGGGATCCATTGCCTCGGCGCTTTTCTGGTGGTCGCCACTGTTGATTCTGGCTTTCAGGAGTTGCAGTGGTTTGGGAATAGTACGGTGGGATTGTCCCAAAAAAAAAAGACAGACGGACCGCGGCGTTTTCGTATTATGGTCCCGTTTTTACCCTTTGGGTACGGAACCCAAAAAAAACCAAACACTTGACTTAAAGGTATCAGTAGCCTGGTCATTAAATTAAAAAAAAAGACCATGAACTACTTGAACTTTAATTTACAGAGACTTTGTATACTTCTGGACGGAGCATAATTATTTAAGACGCAATTTCAATATCGGTATTCACTTTCTTACTAACAGTCACAATACAGATAACGTCATAATAAGAAAGAGATAGATATATCTGGCCCAGATATATCTATCTCTTTTTTATTATGACGTTATGTGTAATGTAATCAGGGTGCATCGTCCTCACTTATATGAATTTATTAATGTATGTACTTACCTATGTAAATATTGTAAAACACTTATTTTTATAAAAGAGTGAGTATGGATTTTCTTGTGCGTTCTTCTCCATAACAAGCTACTTTTCCGAATGCAAATAGAATCAATTTTTATTACTTGTTCACGTTCAAAAGTGCCGCTTGGTGGCCTAGTTGAAATATATATTTGACTTTAGCTATACCCACTTTTTCCATGCCATCTTTTGTAACCTCAGACTAAGTTTCCCCTAAATGCCCTTAGATAATTAAAGCGCTTATTACACTACTTCTACTAATTATTTTTCGGAAGTAGAGTGTATTTTTTTCTAAAAATATTTCAATCTTATATTTTTTTGTTGAGGTAATAGACAATATAAATAGTAAGGTACCTAAAATGCCAGAAAAGATAGTGCACCAAGGTGAACTTTAACTGACCACACTCTTAGTTAAATGCTCTAAGACCACAATAGATCCCAATGGGTCGAAGTGTCCGAGTTATTTCTCGGCCCCTCCAAAGGATAAGCTAAGGTGAACTGAACACATCTGCGAACCTCTTAGGCTTAGCACGCACTGCAATTTTTATTCGCGCGAATTTTTTTCCGCGCATTCTGTGGCCTATGGAGTTGTATGAAGTTGCACGCACTGCGGAAAAAAAATCGCGCTCAAATAGTACTAAAAAATTCGCGCGGAAAATAATTCGCGCGAATCAAAATCGCTGTGCGTGCTATGCCTTAATGGCGTACTGGCGTGTGTTATGTTATGAAATGGTATTTAAACAATAAACAGATATGCTAATGCAGCGTGAGCAACCGCAAGAAATTAGCTGTCATTTATTGAAGAGTTCTGTTGTAAATATATCACCGAAGTTCTTCATTAGATTTTCATATTTGTTTTTTTTTTTTATTGGCACCAATTTGGGAAAGTAGTCTTAAAAAGAAAAAGAATTTTCAAAATCGGTCTACAATTGACGGAGAAATCGGTTCGAGACAAGTTTTTGTGAATAAATGGCCACGGGCAAAACCGGGGCGGGTCGCTAGTTCTATGATAATAGGGAGAAAAAATGATCACTTTTGCCACCTAATAACCCTTCTACACAGTCGGCCGATTGTTGGTCAATTCAATTTGGTTGGCCAATCACCGTCTACACGACCTTTTTAGGGTGATGAACCGATCAAGGGCACCTTGGTCGGAACAACCACCCGATTGTGTAGAAGGCATTTCATTTGGCTAGTAGACTTTTATTTTAATTGTAACCATTTCTGTCAATTTAATCCTTTCAGCTATTACTAGCAGAGTTATGAAAATAAATGTGGAGAGGCAACAAAAGCCAAGGAAGATATGGATGTATTATGTGAGGAGTGCTAATTAAAAGAAAAGGAAGTCGGTAATAATAGAGAAAAAGGACGGAATGGAAGATGAAAATGTGTGGCGCCAACCGCATATATTATGGAAAATCTATTTTGTAAATTGCTACACTACTTATTATTAAACTACGGTTAACAACAGGGCCACCGCACCGTGCGGAATATTTTTTTTTCTCAAAGGACTAGAGTTCATATGCATTACGCCCGACGCTATTATGTTATCTGTGGCCACATTTACTTTTGACGTCTCGCACAGCTGTCAAATCTTTTTGATTCGGCCATTTTCGCCGAACGTTTGGTGTTAACTTTTGGTCACGTATCTTTTCGTGGCCTTAAGATCACTTAAATAAAACTCAATCAAGATGGTGCAGAAGAAGGTAAAATCTATGTGCGTTTAGTAAATTACTATATTTTCGTAAAAAAAGTGATTTTACTGTGAAGTTTACACCATAACATGTTTGTGAGAACTTCGTTGTTTTTGGCGTCGAAACTGTTTTATTTTGATAAGTTCAGGTATTTCTAATCAGGCTTGCAGTTAAATAGTTCGAGTTAAAACAATAGTGATTCTCAAAGCTGATATTTTCTATAATACAATAGTTTTTTAGTGATTTGTTTTAACATAACCTCAAATCACTACCATGATGTTAACATTCCAATGAGTGCTATGATTACCACTATGTCATCAATCCATCCATGAAGACAAGGTGTTATACGCATTAGACCGGACATTAGCTGACAAGTTTATTGTAATTTCAGCCTAAGAAGAAGGTAGGAAAGAAAGTAGCGGCCGCTCCTTTGGTCGTGAAGAAAGTTGAGCCCAAAAAGGTGGTGAACCCACTCTTCGAGAAGAGGTCGAAAAACTTCGCTATCGGTAAGTTCAATTTTTATTATTCCTACTGTTGATGCCTTTGGCCACTGTTATTATTATTTATTAAAAGAAGCGGAAGTGTTTCATAGTATTTTGAATGCACGAATTCACCGTTTGTATTCTTTGTTCCTTATTTGCAATAGTGTGCCTATTGTTTTGGCGCTGAAGAAAAATAATATTGGACTAAAATGATGCAAAACTTTATCTGAAACCACCATGTGGTTACAAAATATACGAGCTTTTTAACACTGATTAGTCCAATTTCTCCACACTTTACAAGCATAACCTCCAATTTGTGTGTGTAGATAAACAATGCTTTACGGTTGACTATGAAGATCACTAAAGTATAATTTAAGCAGTACTATCAACAAGTATTTGAATGGTAGCCACCATCAAACATTTAATATTATTGATAGGCTTGCATTTCACAACTATCTCAGCTGATGATGTGCATGACGGCGAGGCACGCTTGCCTAGAAGTAACCTATATATTCTTGACTTAAAGACTCCCATGTAGTAGCAGGAAATATCTTCAAGTGAAATTGTTAAGTTTAGTAACTTAGGTCCTAACCTACAATTTACCTTTTCCAGGCCAGGACATCCAGCCCACAAGGGACCTGTCCCGCTTCGTGAGATGGCCCAAGTACATCCGCATCCAGCGCCAGAAGGCCGTGCTCCAGCGCAGGCTCAAGGTGCCGCCACCAATCAACCAGTTCACCCAAACACTTGACAAGACCACAGGTTTGTAATACATGCTTATTTACATCCTTGTAGATCAATTCTAGCTGTATGTAAAGAGTTATTATGAAGTTACCACCTTGTGAAGAAATTATGTTTTGTTATTGGCCTTGAAATATTATTAAAGTTAAGTGATTCTGTTGGAGAAAGTTGCTTAACATGTTGTCTGTAAGACAATAAACACAATGAAAATAAAAAAATTGTGTGCCCAGAGTGCCAGTGTTAAGTGTATATTCATTGTTGAGTCACAGCAACAAAAAAAAGTATAATAAAGTGTTACTGGGGCTTTCATCAAGTCAAGAATTTCAACTAAATAACAAGTAAAATATAAAAATCAAAAAAACTCCGGCACATTTATTTTGCGAACACTTTGATTCAAACAGTAAAACGCCCATAACTTTTGAACGGCTGATCTGATTTTATTCAAACATAGCAAAGAACTATCAACAAAATCACCTTTCAAACAAAAAAAAACTACATCAAAATCGGTTGATCCATTTAGGAGCTATGATGCCATAGACAGACACAGTACACAGCAATACACGTCAAACGTATACCACCCCTCTTTTTCTGGTGGGGGTTAAAAAGAGAATGTTCTATTCAAAACAAGATTTTAAAAATAAAATTATTAAGTAAATTTTTAGGTTATATTAGGTTTAAACATGATGATTACCAAATGCAACGATGAATCACTATGATTATCAAAAAATATATACGAGCTTTTTAACTCTGAGATCCAAAAAATAGAAATTGATTTTTGTTTGTGCTTAAATTAGGTTCCAAATAGGTTTCTTTGTGTTACAGCAAAGGGTCTGTTCAAGATCTTGGAGAAATACAGGCCAGAGACTGAAGCAGTCAGGAAAGAGCGCCTAAAGAAGGCTGCTGAAGCTAAGGTAAGATATATCAAGAATTATTAGTATTTCGAATTAGACTTTTCCAGCCTTGAATTAAAAATTTTTTAGTTAGAAAATATAACATGGCTATTGAACAAAGTTCAACTCCTACAATATTAGACCTTGAAACCAAATTATTTTGTCCTTTACAAAATAATTGATTCTTTTCAGTGTTAAATGTGTACCAGTAGCAAGTTTCCGACTATTCTATATTCTTAATATCTATCGAAATGAAGAAAACCACAAACTCTGAATGCCATGAGGACACCTTACCACCAAGATCTCAGATCGAACAAAACATCAAATACTAACTGTGTCATCCTATTTCCACATTGTTTGACTATTCAACCTTCTTTCAGGTCGCCAAGAAGGACGAGCCTCCACCAAAGAGGCCCAACACCATCCGTGCTGGCACCAACACTGTCACCAAGCTGGTTGAGAAGAAGAAGGCACAGCTTGTTGTAATCGCTCATGATGTAGACCCCATTGAGGTATGTTGTTGCATTATATTTGAGAAATTTACAACAGGTAGGACTGGATAACTACTAAAGTGTTCAATTTCAAGCTATGTTTCATCTGTCTGTAAGCAGTTGAGACTATCTGCAATATTCAACTACATTACAGCTCATCATTACCATGAAGTTTTAATGTACGAAACTGGTAAATGATCAGAATTATTTGTAACATTTTAGCCATATATTATTATGTTCTTCAACACTTGAACATATTATGCCAGTCTTCAAAGGAATTGAGTTATTTTGTTACTATGTAGTTGCTATGATGTTAGAATTTCTTCACCTGAGGCTTTAAATATAAATTATTTTTAGCTGCATGAAGATTGTTGACTCTGAGCTCTCCATTGTTCAACATCTCCTCACTTTGTCTACTGTGATATGTAACTAATGGATGATATTGTTCACAGCTCGTTCTATTCCTGCCCGCCCTCTGCCGTAAGATGGGTGTGCCGTACTGTATTGTGAAGGGCAAGTCCCGTCTGGGAGCTCTTGTACACCGCAAGACATGCTCCTGCGTTGCAATCACACATGTACGTATTGTTTTGTGTTTATTTTACACTTTTAAATGTTACCTTTGGTTGATAAACTCATGTGTCAAAGATGTGCATGTAATGATGATTTATTTGCTATCATACAGCCATGCTGAAAACGTATCTACCACCAATAGATTACAACTGAGGATGCCATCTAAGACACAAAACCTTAACATTTTTTGTCTCAACAACATTTTGTTCTGCCAATGTTCTTGAGTGTCAATAAACACTGAAGAAAGTCACAAAATAATTAAGTGGCTGTAAACTATAACGTGAAGAGACTTTTCGACCAGAATTCCCCACCTAACCTCAAAATCGTTCCCCATCTGAACTATACTCACCGTTTCCTCTTCTCCTGTCTCAGGTTGAGTCTGGCGACCGTGCCTCCTTCTCCAAGGTAACGGAGGCCATCAAGACGAACTTCAACGAGAGATACGAAGAGCTCCGCAAGCACTGGGGCGGTGGCGTCCTCGGCAACAAGTCCAACGCACGTATCGCCAAGCTCGAGAAGGCGAAGGCTCGTGAGATAGCGCAGAAGCAAGGCTAAGCCTAATAAAGTTTAAGACCTAACATATTTTCTGTGGTTTTCTTTCTAAATCCTATTTGTTGTGTTAACCTTTTATATTGCAAGACTGAAAATCTAGAAATAAAAATGATAATGGACTCCACTGACTGCTCAAATGAAACACATACACTATACACAAACATTCAAGACACTTTTGGAGTTTTTAATAATCATGGGTTTTATGGGAGGAAAATCGTGATGGAAAATAACTTCACAATGGATTGTTAAGTCTGTTGATGTCTTTTTTGCAGAATGCTTGTAGGTATTGTACTACATATCGGCGAGTGGGGCACAACTTGAAACCAACAGAAGACTGGAAATCAACAAGAAAACGTCTAGTTTCATTTTGAATTAGATTTTTGCTGACTCCTATATGGAGACAGCATGATGCTTTTACTATGTTTGTTAAAGAGCAGAAATACCAACCTTTGAGTTTTGAGTGTAGACTAGGTGCCTTTACCAATCAACCAGTACACCTAGACACTTCAACCACAGGTTTGTTAAATATTGTTGTTGTATATTTCAATCAAAGATGTAGTATTTGTGTTAGGTTTAAATTAGATTTCTTTGTGTTACAGGCAAAAAAATGTTCAATATTAACAAGCCAGAGGCAGGCAGTCAGTCAGGAAAAATCGTGTAAAGAAACCTGCTGAAGCAAAGGTACAATATCAATCATGTTTTTAAGTTACGTTGATTGTCAACCTTGAATTTAAGTTCATTAAAAGAATAACCCTGATTATCAGTAAAAACACTTCAAATTAAGTTAAGAATATAATATCTATCGAAATGAAGAAGAATACAAAACTCTGAATGCCATGAGGACACCTTACCACCAAGAACAGATCGAACAAAACATCAACTATTAGTAGTTATCCTTTCTTAGCACAATGTTTGACCGCACAGTGTTCTTTCAGGTTGTCAAGAAGAAAGAGCTTTCACCAAAGAGGCCTCCTATACCACATTGGTACTATCACTGTCTTCAAGATTAAGATGTAGATGGCACAGCACCCATTGAGGTAAGCATACTATCTGCAGATTGATTGATTAGCGAAAACTGTCAAAATCTTTTGTATAGTTATGAACTAAGCAGATAAACAGATGGAGGCAACTTTGTTTTATACTAAATATAGATTTTCTGAAACTACTAATTTTAATTATATTAAAAGAAAGCTTTTACTGCTTATCAAAAGTTAAAATGAAATAATTCAGATTTTCCTAATATCGAAATGAAGAAAAATACAAAACTCTGAATGCCATGAGGACACCTTACCACCAAGATCTCCGATCGAATAAAACATAAATTATTAACTGCGTCCTTTCTTTAGCACATTGATTGACCAGACAATCTTCTAACAGGTCGCCAAGGAGCAACCAAAGAGGCTGAATAGCATCTGCGTTAACACTGTCAAGGTTGTTGAGCTAAAAAGCCACAGGACACATTCAGGCAAGGTAAGCATACTGTGATTTGTAGATTTGCATTACTGATTAGTGTAAACCATAACAAATCTGCTGTGTAGTTTAGTAGAGAAACGGACAAAGGCAGACGTTAACTTCGTTTTATACTATTTTTATTATTTTATAAGCTGAGTGTTCAATTATTAAATAAATAATCAATAGCAACACTTCAAATTAACTTACCGAAATGAAGAAAAATACAAAACTCTGAATGCCATGAGGACACCTTACCACCAAGATCTCCGATCGAATAAAACATCAACTACTAACTGTGTTCTTCCTTGAGCACATTGATTGACCAGACAATCTTCTTTCAGGTTGCTAAGAAAGATGGGAAACTGCTGTAGAGGCTGGACATCATCTGTGCTGGCACCAACACTGTCGCTCAGCTTGTTGAAATGAAGATTGTACAGCTTGATGTCATCGCTCGTGATATTGACCTCCAATGAGGTAAGAATACTTTGTTCTGCAGATTTTCTCAATTGATTGACATACAACAGTCCACTACTGTACCAGTATTTGTTGATTATGCAACTCATTGCTTTAGACATACACTTCCAGTGATTTTTGGAGAGAACCAACAGTTTAAATAAACCACAAAAATAACTTTAATTTTAGAAGTCGGCAGCAAACATAATGTTTTGTATTACTAAGAATCAACTGGCCCATCTGTCTGTCTGTTACCAGGCTGTATCTCATGAACTGTGATAGCTAGACAGTTGAAATTTTCCAGATGATGTATTTTTGTTGTTGCTATAACAACCAATACTAAAAACAGAATTAAAGAAATATTTAAGTACAGGGTGGGCCAATAATTTTTGCACTTTTAAAACATGAATAGAAATAAAACTACAACTGTTATTTTGTTGATTATATTTTTAACGTTTTGAAAATTTAATGAAATTTATTTTTTAAAAATGACATCGTCGAGATGTGCACCGTCTCGTCGTTGGCACTCTAGCAATCGACTACGCAAACTTTGGAAAACTCGCTGACACATGCTGCGGGGGATCGCGGCTATCTCGTCGTGGATGTTTCGTTTTAATTGGGATATATTCGTCGGTTTATTAAGGTAGACTCGACTTTTCAGGTATCCCCATAAGAAAAAATCGCATGGTGTAAGATCCGGGCTTCTCGGAGGCCATGGAATATCACCTCTGCGAGAAATCAATTTATTCGGAAACATTTCTTTGACTACCGGTAAAGTCACATTTGACGTGTGGCATGTTGCTCCATCTTGTTGCATCCAGGTCCTGCTGTTGTATCCTTGAAATTCATGCAACTGCGGCGTCAAAAATTCTCGCAACATCTTGACGTATTCCGCTGAATTCACAGTTACATTATTTCCTTGATTATTTTCAAAGAAATACGGACCAATTATGCCCTTTGCTGATATGGCAGCCCATACTGTCGTTTTAGGTGAATGAAGTGGCTTTTGGTGTTTAAGGCGAGGGTTTTCCCTGCTCCAATATCGACAATTGTGCTTATTCACGTGCCCGTTGATGTGAAAGTGGGCCTCGTCCGTAAACAATACATTCTCCAGGCTAGAGAATTGCTCCAGCATTGTGTCAGCCAATAACTTACGTTGAATGTAATCATTTGGTTTCATCTCCTGCACAATTTGAAGCTTATACGGGTGCAGTTTGAGGTCTAGATGCAAAATCCGCCGTAGACTGGTTCTCGGTAATGCCAGAACCGCCGAACGCTTACGCGTAGATAATTCTGGATCGTTCCGAACGGAAATTTCAACCTCTCGAATGTTCTCATCGCTTCTTCTTGAACGTGGCCGGCCTGTTTGTTTAATATTCGTTGTCGATCCCGTTTGCTCGAACTTCACGACCCAAGCTTTGATTAAATTCACACTTGGACACTCGCTTACACGGCGTAATCCATATTCAATTCGAAACAGGCGTCGTACAGTAACGTAGGAATCGTTGTTTTTGTAAAATTGTTTAACACAAAAAGCACGCTGTTGTCCCGTGAAGCGCTCCATCGTGACTAAAATTGCATGTAGCGACGCATAGTTTCCCGCCACCCGCGCACCCCTCCCTCCAACGGTATTCGAGAAATTTAGTGTTGCAATTTGCAAAAATTATTGGCCCACCCTGTATTTTGTATGGGAGGGGCTCCCATACAAAAATCCTGTTTTTTTTTATTGCCGTTTTTTGCGATAATGGTACGGAACCATTCGTGCGTGAGTCCGACTCGCACTTGTTTTGCTTTGGTTCTAAATGTTTTCATTAAGGTACATAGGTTATTTAGTTTCAACATGATGATCACCAAATGCAACGATGAATCACTATGATTATCAAAAAATATATACGAGCTTTTTAACTCTGAAATCCAACAAATAGCAATAAATTACAAATTAACATTATAATAAGGTTTCAAATAAGCTTCTTTGTGTTGCAGCCAAAGGTGGAGGATCCATACTGAAAGAAGTCGACAAAAAATAGCGCCTAAAGAAGTCTGCGGAGGCTACGGTATGATACAATAACTATTACAAATTTGTTTTCTCATTGAAATGTAGATTGTTTAAGCCTTGAATATTATGTTGACTTTTAAAATCATTAATGCTAGATGTAACATTGAAAAAGGAAAAATATTGATGGACTGTGTGAGGAGTGATGTGCTATGAAAGAAAAGAGAGGGATAGCGTGACAGGGGACAGGACGGTATGTAAGGAGAAAACGTGTTTATAATCCGTAATAATTTGTTTGGTCAACTTTTAAATTCTTATCGAAATGAAGAAAACTAACAACTCTGAATGCCATGAGGACACCTTACCACCAAGATCTCCGATCGACTAAAACATCAACTACTAACTGCGTCCTTCCTTTAGTACATTTATTGACCAGACAACCTTCTAACAGGTCGCCAAGGAGGACAAGCCTCTGCCATATAGGCTGAACACCATCAACATGATGCGAACACAGTCACTCAGCTGGTTGAGATGAAGATGGCACTGCTTGCTGGCATCACTCATGATGTTGACCCCATTTAGGTAAGCATCACTGCTCTGCAGATGTTTGAAAATTGTTTGCAAGTATCATACAAACATGCCGAAATAGACAAACAACCTGTAGTCAGTAGTATTTGTTGATTGTGCAACAGTCAATCAACTGATTGCTTTAGACATTGTTTTCCAGTCATTTTTGGAGAGAGCTGAATCAACAGTTAAAAAAGAATCACAACAATTTGTAATATGACTTACGTTTCAGTAGTCAAACAAGATTAAGGGACACTGATTTCCGAAGCTAAAGTTATTTTTAATTTTGTAGTGTTTTGTTTGTTATTTCTAAAGAATTATGGGTTATTAAATTCCAACATGATGATTACCAAATGCAACGATGAATCACTATGATTATCAAAAAATATATACGAGCTTTTTAACTCTGATATCTAACAAAGAATAATTAAATACAAATTAATGTTAACATAAGGTTTCAAATAAGATTTTTTGTGTTACAGGCTTGATGAGAACAAACAAGATGTTCAAGATTTGAAAGCAGAAAGGAGACTGAAAGCAGTCAAGACAAAGTGCCTTAAGTCTGTTGAAGCCTAGGTAAGATATATTAACCATTATTAGTATTCTCATTGATATAAAGAGTGTTTAAGCCTTCTGTTGTTTGACTTTTAAAATCATTAATGCTTTAAGTAATATTCATTCACATCACAAAGTAGCATTGTTTTTATATAATCTGCAATATCATAATTAATCAACTTTTTAAATGAGTTACGAATACCCATCGAAATGAAGATAACTAACAAGTCTGAATGCCATGAGGACACCTTACCACCAAGATCTCTGATCGAACAAAACTTCAACAGAAACTGCGTCCGTTTATTAGCACATTTTTTGACTTTTGAACCCTCTTTCAGGTCGCCAAGAAGCATGAGCACCACCAAAGAGGCCGAAAACTATCCTTGTAGGCACCGATCTCTTGTCATTTATTATGGATGTAACACGAATATTTATTTAATAAAGATTTAATTGTCTTTTAAGATTTGTTTTATTGAAAAGTCTGAGAAGTCCTTGTTTATAAAAAACCTAGAAAATAAAAATGGAACTAATGAATTTTGTCGCTTGTAGCGCCATCTAGGCATCTCAAGTAATTACAAGTGAACTGCAGCTACAGCCATCTAGTACCTATAATTATAAGTGAACTGCAGCTAATGCCACCTAGTACCAATTTTAAAGTCATTCGCATTTAGGTTGATGGATGGCTAACAGAGGCGTTGGTGTTACAGAAAAGGCGCTAGAGGTTTGAAAAACCCTAGATTGTAGATGATCCAATTTTGATGATAGATAGCGTTATTTCAAGCCACGCATACCGTTTACGTGGCCTGAAACAAATACTCTGCTCCTGGGTATGTGGCATACCCGGGTATAAATAAAGTGATTTCTGCTCTTGTACCTACAAGGTAACTAGTTAAAAAAAAATGTTCTAAATAAAAAATCTTAGATATAGCCAATAGTTTTTTTTAGGAATCGGATTGGTTTAGTGGCCGAAAGCGCTACTGCTGAACATGAGTTCCTGTTCGATTCCCTGGTCGGGTAAAATTGTTATTGGATTTTTCCATCTGGCTTTTCTCAGTAGTTACCAGAGTCTGGGCTTGTGCCCGGTTAATGGCTATATGCTCGCCCTCTATTACATGGGATATTATATTATCTGTGATGGGACTAAACATAACTATGTACTACAGGTGCACCTCTGCCTAACCCCTCGAGGCATAGGTATAGGTGTGAAGAAGTGTTTGCGAAGTGCTAGATACGAGTGAGTGAGTGCTTATTTTACCATGTATCCAATACATGCAGCCGGCTTTGTAGGCAGCCTTCAATTCAAAGGTAATCGGAGTCGAACTAACTACTTTTTTACCCGTCATTTCCGTAACCTGAGTTCTCACGATGTACAACACTGTAGGATGTACAAATAATTGTTTGTAGGTATTGTGCCTATACTTGGGAGTAAATAAGCCTTTATTTCTGTAACTTAAAACTTTTTAACAAAAAATCAAACCGACTACCAGAACAAAAAACTACAAACCAAAAAATAACTTTCTTTTCCGAAGTCGGTGTCTTTTGTACCCATTTTTTTTCAGTTTTTCGACAACGACTTCGGAAAAGAAAGTTATTTTTTGGTTTGAAGTTTTTTGTTCTGGCAGTCTGTTTGATTTTTTGTTAAAAAGTTTTTTATTTTTCTCTTTTTAGTTTTGGTAGGTATCTCCAATTAACATGATAATCATTTGTGACCAAAGTACATCTCATGACAATTCCAATAAGCCCAAGCACGACTAGGATACATTGTTTTATTTCAGAGTTCCAGTGCCTACCTTCCGGCTTCATCATCAGAACAGTTCAATGGTACCATTTTCATCAGTACCATTCATTTATAAGTATTCGCTTAATCATAGTCGGTTAACTATTCGAGAGATTTTATACCCGTGACATACTTAGCATTAAGGAGTTTCAGTGGCCATCTGTGGTCTTCTTCATCAGTTCCACTTCACCAAATTATACTTTCTGAGTGCAAGTGATTGCATTGTTGGTGAAAATACCAAAATCACTATATAAATGCCTATAATATTTGAGGAGTTCCCTCGATTTCTCTAGGATCCCATCATCAGATCCTGACCTGATGACTATGGGACCAACTAGGAAGTATACCCTTCAAAACAAAAGAAGATTTTTTGAAATCGGTCCAGGCGTCTTTGAGTAATCGGGGAACATACATAAAAAAAAAAAGATTCCGACGAATTGAGAACCTCCTCCTTTTTTTGAAGTCGGTTAAAAAATTGGGCATAACTTAACCACAGATAATATAATACTACAACTTAACCCAAGACATGTAGTATAGAAGGCGGTTGCTCAGCTTAGAGTCTTAGACAGACACTGCTCAGGATATTGCATAAATATTGTAGGATATAGGGGAAATGTAGGTAATGGGGATCACTTAAGCGAGAATGAAAAAAAAAGCAAATCTATGTATCAACTATTTATTGCTGTGTTCTTATTATAAACTTTACTTTCTTAACTATCAATTGAGATCAACTTTAATCACTTTGGTTTATAAACTTTGGTTCAATAAAAAAATAAAAAAAAAATCTCCGACGCGTCGCGCGAACTGAGCCAATCAACGGCCGCGCACGGGAATGACGTAATGCTAGCGTGTAGTTATGTTAGCATCGTTTGGTTGCGTTCGGTTTTTGTTATTTTGAGGTGATCACCATTGCCAACTGACTCCCATTGCCAATGTAGGCAATGTACCCGTCATTTCCGTAACCTGAGTTCTCACGATGTACAACACTGTAGGATGTACAAATAATTGTTTGTTGGTATTGTGTCTATACTTGTGAGTAATAAAAATGGGCATAACTTAACCACAGATAATATAATACTACAACTTAACCCAAGACATGTAGTATAGAAGGCGGTTGCTCAGCTTAGAGTCTTAGACAGACACTGCTCAGGATATTGCATAAATATTGTAGGATATACAAATAATTGTTTGTAGGTATTGTGTCTATACTTGTGAGTAAAAAAATTGGGCATAACTTAACCACAGATAATATAATACTACAACTTAACCCAAGACATGTAGTATAGAAGGCGGTTGCTCAGCTTAGTCTTAGACAGACACTGCTCTTTTTACTGCTCAGGATATTGCATAAATATTTTTTTAAGATTTTGCCAAAAGACAGGATTAGTGGAAGTTTAGGAAGATTTTCATATACGAGCTTATTTCAGGCTATTGCCAAATAAAAGAGTCAAAGCTGACTCTTAGATTAGCTGTTAGCATATCAGCATTAAAGTTTCCAAACGACCTACATAGTCTTTAGTAAATAGTTAGTTAGGTTTGTGTTTGTCAAATAACCGTGATATAATATATCAGCTCGTATTTAAGATAAGATCTAGTTTAACTTCATAGTCATCATCATCATTTCTGCCGAAAGACATCCACCGCTGGACATAGGCCTTCCCCAGGCGTCGCCACATTGACCGATCCAGTGCGTCTCACATCCAGCGCATTCCCTCAACCTCATCGGTCCACCTAATTGGAGGGCTTCAAACGCATCGACTGCCGGTTCGCGGTCGCCATTCCAGAACTTTATGGCTCCAGCGGCCATCCGTTCTACGAGCAATGTGCCCTGCCCACTGCCACTCTTGTTTTGCTATTCTTCGGGCTATGACGGTAACATTGGTTCTCCTGCGGATATCCTCATTTCTGATTCGATCACGCAAAGAGACTCCGAGCATAACCCTCTCCATTGCCCTTTGGGTGACTTTAAGCTTTCTGATAAGGCCCATTGTGAGCAACCACGTACACAAACCACTGGCAAAACACACATACACAAATTAAGATTCTTCGGTGGTTTACTTGGACCCGATACACTTACAGTTAAATCTACAGGTCTATTACCTACACATGCCTTTTGAAGAATTATCAGCTTTGATGCCAGATTTTTTTTAATATAATAAATATTTACCTGCTTCCGGTTAGACTGGAAGCCAGCCCTAGCAAAGTTGGAAAAGGCTCGACAGATTGTTTGATATGCATGTTTCTCCTCTCTTCTACTAGGTAGGTTATATTCATTCGGTACTGTGGATACATGGCATAGCGTAAAAGCCGGATAGTTGTCACGCTTTTTATAATCATATCTCTCAGTGCAAAAAGCAAAATATTTTATTTATAAAACAGGCCGATACTTTTTTTATCTACAAATTTATGAAAAGGAAAAATCATTGCCTATCTTTAATGTTTCCAGTGTAAGTATTAGCGATTCTTGTGGATCTGTATATTTTGGGACATCTATCCCACGGGATAGTTGCCTAATCCATGTAAATTACATTTAGAATACATACCTCACCGAGAAAACGTTGATCGCATTTTGCCTTCCCATGCAATCGCACAGAGCCAAGAAACTCGGCCAACTTATTGGTAGTTGGAGAATCTTTCGATAGATTAATAAAATAATCTATAGTACTAATTACAATCGGGACAACTATACCCCTGGGGTAACTATCCTGGTTTTACTCTAAGGTTTAGGTGCTCCTTCATTCCAGATGTCCGTGGGGGTCCGGCGTTATTCACGCCAATCGCTTCCGAATTTGGTAAATAATTACTACTCAATTAATACTCGAACAACAAAATTGATAGGTACCTTAGTAGTTTTCGAGAAAATCGACTTTGAAGGTGGTCCACTGGTAATCTCTCCGCGTATAACCCGAGCAAATTAAGCAATTTGTCAATGGTATTGAGCTGTTTAGGAGATGTACACTCGTGCACATACATTTATGGATGTCGAAATAGTAATAACAACAGTTCTGTATCTATATTTTTATATAAACCGTCACGGACATTAATTCCAGTCACTTTGCCTGCAGCCGAATTGCGCAAGTGAATTCGGCAAGGCGAAGGGTTGACCGCTATCAAATCGACCAACGCTAACGAATCACATGCGAGATGAATGACGCGATGTGGATTTCCGTCTGTGTAATTGGTCGATTGATAGCGGTCAAACCCTTTGCGTTGCCGTATTCACTAACGCAATGCGGCTGGGTCTCATCAGGTCGTCGGTCCACCTGATTTGTTATCTGACTACACTTCTTCGGCCCGTTCTGGATTTCCATTCTAACCGTCACCGTGCTACCCCATCTACAAGTTGGTCAGCAAATCCCTACTTAAGACAGATATTTAGCTCATCCCTATCCCCTATAAGCACAGAGTGTAGGGAACAAGCGTATTCATTATGATTGTGTTAGTCGCCTGGACGAAAATAATGAGTTAATCTCTTAGGCCCGGCTTTAACGCACGTATTTCAAGCAGCCGTGACCTTGTCGCCTAGATAGGGTAGATAGACAGACAGTCCGGAGGGGCTTCAGTGATCGGACGAGACACAACTAGGCGGAAACCTACCATCATCATAAACAGGTGGGACTCCGGGTTCTCGGGCGCGCAGATTGAGAGCTCTGTCCGCCCACCAAGTGATTCCAGTAAAGACGGTACAGCACCGGCACAGTGATCACGTGATGCCGTGCACAGCGTTCAGGGCAGACGCTTTTTCAGTCTCCCCAGGGATGTAACCCTAACAGGCCTTGCACAGAGAGGGCTCCGGGGTGGTCTTTTGAGAGGTCACGGGGCCCCTTTTACGTGCTGATCGTGATCACTTGGTGGTTTTAGTGAGGTAATATTCCCCCGCTCTGGTATTTTCTCCAAAAATCCAGGCGCCTTTTCAGGTACCTATCATCATTCAGAAGGCGACCAGTAATAGACATAGGCCTTCCCCATGCGTCGCCGGTTCGCCACATTGATCGGTCCTGAGCGTGTCGGTGTGAGTACTTACCTACGCAAACTATAAACTCGAGCTTAGGAACTAAGTGAAAGGTAATAAATTAATTGTGCAAGTTACAGTCACAGATAATAACTATACAGTTAATTTAAAAATATCGGCCTTTGTAAACACCCACGATAGGTATAGGAGTAGGTTGGCAAAGTTTTTATTTGAAAACTGTTAAAGTTTGACTCTATCTAAACTCCATTTGCGATAACATTAGACATTTAAATAAGCCCATTTTACAGCCCGTTCAACCGATTTTGACTTCTATTGCGTTGGTGATACGACAAATGGTAGCTGTAGTAAACATTTGGTTTTGGTAACAGGCTTATGCTTTTTATGTCATCTTTATGTTTACGGGATAGAACTCAAAATCGGTTGAACGGAGTGTAAAGGGAGTTGTAAACATGTCGAATGTTATTTCAAATGACGTTTAATATATTCAGCTACAAATAATGTACCACTGATTTTAGATATTTTTTCAGAAGAGTAGCTTGTCACTTTTCAGACATTGGAGAAAATGATAATATTTTAAAGAGCATCCTATTTGAAATAAAGATCTATAAAGGATAGTGTTTGTGATATCAATCCACATTTTACCCGACTACAGCGAAGCAAAAGGGAGGGTAATGTTTTATCCTGTAACAATCCTATACCTACTTAGGGTATATTCCACGCGGGCGTAACTGCTACAACAAAGAAGCCTCTTTATTTCAAAACCCATTTTTTGCCAATAAAATTATCCCAGTCCTTTACGGAGATAATTTCCCCCTAATCTGTTCTGCCTCCAGACAGAATAGCCCATCTGTACCTCAATAGATAAGGTACACAGACAGTAAGCGGATGAGGCCTTCTGCCCATTGAGCGTCGAAATCCTTTTGTACTCGGTTTCGTTACATCCATTCTGTAGAGAATCGCCCCTCGCAGCGGTTATTTTAAAATTATTACCTGAAACGTTAAGTGAATTCTTTTTCAGGGGAATTTAATGGAAGGTGTTAAAAAATTATTTTATCTACTTCGGTTTCGTTATATTCGAATTACAAAATTTACAGCGGTTTCATTATAATACCCATAACGACATCGGGTTGCATTATGCGAATCGTCATAAATTCTAAAACACAAGCAAAAACATTCTGAACATACAGGTATACCTATAATATTACTTCGAAATCGAGACAATGTAAATGATGTTTTTAAAAATGGAAAAAGTTTAGAACAAAAGTATCGTATACTATTTGGCTGTTGCAGCTACAAGATCTTTGCCTTATACCTAATAAAGACTAAATAAAAAACTAAAAATACTTTTTTGTCTATATCTGTGTTTTATTCCTTCCTTCGTAGATAAAATCTTGTATGCTACTGTACGTTATTGGTCTTTTAATAACTCGTGCCCACCTATTTCGGTACGCGCTACGCTTGTACCGAAAAATGGCACTCGTATTAAAAGACCGCCCATAACGTAACAGTTGCTTAGATAGCTATTACGGTTCTGAAGTGGGTAAGATTTAGGTATGGATCTGATCAAATATACCTAAGAGGTAAATATTCATAAATCTTGTCGCTAGTTGATGCGTGTAGATTAACTGTAGTAGCTTTCCGAAATTGATAAAATTTGAGCCTTTGTTATGTCTTTCAAGATTTGCTAGTTAAAATACCTAAGTAATTTATCTAATGAATCACCAAAATGCATCAGAAATTAAGCCTTAGAGTTATATCAGACAGAGCGGTCACGCGGTCAAGCTTTCAAGAGGGCAGTTTTGCGTTCGAGCGGTCATCAGTTACTCACGAACAGCGCTGATGGACTTATTATTGATTATATATTTTTATTTTCTTATCAAATAAAATTACATATGGAAGTTAATCAACGAGAGTACTTATATGTTCCACAAATAACTATTTTATGACTTAGGTACCATTTTCGGTCTCCATTTCTCTGGCAATTTCCAACCATGCTTCTGCTACTTTTTCTAATGCCGTAAGTTTTGCGCAGCCCCTTTTTTCGAATAAAAGTAGAATAAAATTTTCCGAAACATATAATAAAACTCTATTAAAGCAGTGGTTGGTAAATCCCGTATCTATCTTAATCTATACTTATATACTATATTATATACTTTCATTGTGCGTACAGCTAAGGAGTGGAACTCCCTGCCGGCGTCCTTGTTTCCTGATAGCTACAACCTAGGGGTCTTCAAGTCAAGAGTGAATAGGTTACTTCTAGGCAAGCGTGCTCCACCTTCGACCATATCATCACTTAACATCAGGCGAGATAGTGGTCAAACGCGAGACTATAAAGAAAAAATAAATAAAAAAAAAAACATCTTCCGTATTTGTGAAATATTCACAACAATGAAACATTTTTTTAAACGTTTATTATATCTATGGTCGCGCTAATAGCCAAACATCTATGAAATTTTCCATATCGGAGACCTCACGCCACACCAACGCGCCATTTCTTCTCATCGTTTAAAATAGGTTAACACTTATATAAGTATCCTGAAAGTACGCAGTAGTTTGTACCTAAGAAAATACAGCAAAGACAAAAAAAAAACAATATATAGTATCTCATTCTTCATGTTTTCCGTCGTAAGTGGAACTCTAAACGGTATTAATTCCCGAGTTGGAGCCGCGCCAAGTCCGCAACCAGGTGCAGCCAGATAACGTATGGATTTGAAGTTGGTGCCGCGACTTCCGACGCCAGGTCAAAAGTCGGGAACACGGGGGAAACCTCTCTACTATCGGTGAATATTTGTGATTTTAATTTCCGTGTCGACATATATAGGTAGGCTGCGGTGCAAAATAGTTAATTGAATACTAGCTTCTGCCCGAGGCTTCACCCTGGTCGTAAAAATAATCCTATGTCTTTCTTAACCCATTCGCTGCGGCGCGGCGATCAAAATTACGCTTATTAGCCAAGTGCGGGACGGTTTTCGTCGCGAAGGCCGATGGGCGTCCACCGCACCTAATAAGGATAATATAAAACGCCGATCAGCGTTTTCAGTGCTGTATAAAGAAATTGATATTTTTTAATAATGATAACAATGGCTAAATTATCAGTATAAATTATAATATAAGCAAACCTTTTGGGTTCCGTACCCAAAGGGTAAAAACGGGTCCCTATTACTAAGACTCCTCGATCCGTCTGTATGTCTGTGTGACACTAGGCTGTATCTCATGAACCGTGATAGCTAGACAGTTGACATTTTCACAGATGATGTATTTCTGTTGCCGCTATAACAACATATACTAAAAACAGAAAAAAATAAAAAAAATATTGGGGCTTCCATACAACAAACGTGATTTTTTTGCCGTTTTTTGCGATAAAGGTACAGCAAACTTCGTGCGCGATTACGACTCGCACTTGCCCAGTTTTTTACTTTTATAATAGGTACTACTATTATTTATTTACAGACCTTAAAAAAGAAAAAAAAAGATGTCTGTAATAGACATATTTTTTAACCTGAAAATTAGAATCAAAATGAACTTTTGTTGAAAGAATTGACGCAATTAGTCGCCACTATAGAGAACGGATAAGTTTTAACATGCAGAAATTTTAACTCCTCAAAAATGTCTCCAAATTATTTAAGAATGAGTAGATTGATTCAGAAATATTTATTTATTTGTTTCCAAACACGTTAAAATGTTGTTCTGCAACAGTGTTTCTGAAACAAATGTTTCCTTGTGACTACATGACTTCCGCACCTAGGAAGGATTTCGCAATTTTTCTAAAAGTTGATATTTCGGAAACTGCAAGCAGTACCTAACTGTATCAAAAAAAATGGATATATTGCAAGCATAATCTTTTGTGACTTGTTTTTGGCAAGATATAAGTAAGTCCGCCGCATTGAATGGTTTAAGGCTCTATCTATATTTTGCGGTTTAGGCGTCAAAAGCTATTAAACAGAAGAAGTTATTTTCGTAATTATAATAATTAGTATAGATATATCTAGGTGGAACATTGCTTCATTCGCCGCAGCGAGATCGCACCAGTCTGAGGAAGCCTCTGAACCAACCGATTGCGAGCGATCCCCAAGATTTCGGCGTATTTATTTATTCAAAATTATGTAAATAACACATTAACAGCTATAACGCCAATGCAATGTTACTACCACAAAGATATTAGGACTAGCAGAAATACAATTAAGAATACAATTTAAAATACCATTGAAATACAATCAAACATACAATTAAAAATCCAATTAAAGTTCAATTAAATTAAATTAAAATCCAATTAAAATCCCTTCTCAACATTTACATCTACCTTATTTGATATGAGATTTGATATAATATTTAAAAATCGTAAGGCGCGTGACAAGATAGGTATGTACTTGAAGTTGGTTGGTTAAAACATTGAAAATGTCTTA
Organism: Orthosia cruda; assembly: GCA_964057195.1. Taxonomy (NCBI): domain Eukaryota; kingdom Metazoa; phylum Arthropoda; class Insecta; order Lepidoptera; family Noctuidae; genus Orthosia; species Orthosia cruda. The sequence continues at coordinate 5,149,132 of OZ059825.1, forward strand.
TTAATTGGTTTATTGTGCTTTAAAGTGCTTATCATGATATTAATAATGTAGGCAATAACTTGAACAACGGTCTCTTGAAAGCTTTAAGTACTTAAGACATAGGAAAATTAAATATTGTAGGTAATTGTTACATATTAAAGCACAGCATCATCATAAAAAAAAAAAAAAGATGATTGAGGTAGCCATTTTTTCGTTATACCAAAAGGATAGTTAGGTATCCAAGTATATCTACCTTCCTAACTGCCTACCTCTGTCTTATTGCCAACGAATCTCGCTTTCTTTACCTACTCACTTAAATCAAGGGCCTCACCTAAATAAAATTGTAGGTCACAATCGCAATCGAAGCCGGAGACACTTCGACGGCTTGTCTTCCAGTAATTAACCTTTTTGGTCCACTTACCTACATCAAAATCAACGTGCGAAAGTCCAACAAAAGCTATTGTGGTCCAAAAAAGAACTAACAGCTAATATTCGCTCGTACAATCCAGTCTAGGAACATTAGCTCCCTAGTTAACCAACACAATGCTTTCATAGAGATTAGTCTGTCAACGGCAGACACACAGCTCACACAGGTGTTAAAAGATTATCCCGATCCAGTAAATAAATGCTTCTCACACCGCGTTAGTTGGAAGTGTCAATTTAGGAAGCAACTGTTAACCAAAGCAGTTTATTTAAAACTTATGGCCACTTAAAGCCCATTGAGGCTATAAAATCCAATATTTTATTACCCATTTACAGCCTTTAGAGGCGTCGAACCGAACCTCTTTAGACAATCCTTGAACTTGTATTATTTATTGTTTTTTTTTTTATTAGGTTACATGGATAGGCCATTATGCACTTATTTGGTTAGGTTGCCTCTTTGGGACCAGGTTTATAAGCAAGAGAGATTGCACCTGTGTTGCAAACACAGATGTCCACTATGATACGTATATTAATATCTCCCACATCGATGGACAGTCGTATCAAGACCAGAATATTCGGTCAGAAGAAGGACTATGTCAGGGCTAATGGTTGTACAAGCGACGGTTGAACTTAAGTGACCTAAAGAAATATAAAGGATTTTTTACACCACCTGCTCGACAATGTCCAATTACATAATAATATCATGCAATCTCAACGTAAAGTTAAGCATTACCTCATAAGGGAGCTAAAGTTGTATGAAAATCCCAAGGGAGTAAAGTGATTTAAATATGGAACTTCAAATTCGTGTAGAATCTCGTGGAAAAATCTGAGAAAAAAATGTCCATATGGCATTGTAAAGACGTTTGTTCGAAAATCGAACTGGCCACCATAAGCAGAATAAAAAACAAATTGTGTGTCTTCAAAGAATGTGAAACAAAGGACCATGTTTGCTGCTGTGATTTTCAGTGAATTTTATTGCAATTCTAGCTGCCCGCCCCGGCTCCGCTCGGGTTAATATATAGATTTTGTGATTTTTGATCTATTTCTTCATGAGTCTGATTGCCTGGTATTTCGAGAGTCTTTACCACACATGATTCCATGCCCGGATGTATTTTTTTCTTTATAAGTCTGTTCCCCTGGTAGTTTGAGAGTCACCAGTTCACCACTCATGATACCAGTTTTGTTTTTTAGGGTTCCGTACCCAAAGGGTAAAAACGGGACCCTATTACTAAGACTCCGCGGTCCGTCTGTCTGTCTGTCTGTCTGTCACCAGGCTGTATCTCAAGAACCACGATAGCTATAGAGTTGAAATTTTCACAGATGATGTATTTCTGTTGCCGCTATAACAAAAAATACTAAAAACAGAATAAAATAAATATTTAAGGGGGGGTTTTTCTATACAAAAAACGTTTATGCCGTTTTTTGCCTTCGTGCGCGAGTCCGACTCGCACTTGGCCGTTTTTTTTATCTCAGGATTCTAGTCTCCTGGTCAGTTCTGGAAAATCTAACTAAAAAATACAAAAAAAAATAGTAAAAAAAATTACCATACAAACTTTTATCCCCTATTTTACCTCTTATAAATTCATTCCGAATTTCGAAAAATCCTTTCTTATTGATACAATCAAAATTTCAAACTTCTATAATTTGTGGTTTAGGCTGGGTGTTGATATGTCTGTCGGGATATTGGCTTTTATATAATACCAACACTTCGCCCGCGACTTCGTTCGCGTGATTCGTATTTTATCCTACAGATGACTTTTTAGTTTTACCCCCTTAAAGGTTGAATTTCCAAAAATTCCTTCGTAGTGCTCCCCTGCATCATAAAAAGAAGTCCTGTACAGTAAAACTCTTCAAAAATCTTTAACACCACCTAAATCGTGTTTTAGGAGTAATTTAAAAAGCTATAAAGAAAACCATTACTATATACTTAAGTTAGTATTTATGCCAAGTTGAAATATATAAGCCCAACAAATTTCTAGCGTTTCACCTCCTTAGGGGTAGAATTTCCTATGAATTCTTTTTATAATCCGAAAGCGTAAATCTTTAATTTCACGTGTCACACTTTAAAGTGTAGAAATTTCACACAAACTTTCAACCCCCTTTTTAACCCCTTACGGGTAAAATTTCTAAAAACCAATAAATATATGAATTATTTTAACAACCAAGAGCGTAAATCTAAAATTTCATGTTTCCAACTTACAAACTGTAGAAATTCCATACAAACTTTCAACCTTTATCCCCTTAGGGGTAGTATTTTCAAAAATCCTTTTTTAGTGCGCACTTACGTCACTTGTGAGTGACCTTTCGCTTATATATATATATATATATATATATATATATATACATAGATAGACCCATGTTGACAAAAAATATCGAGCGATAGTGCTTCTACCTCAGAGTTTATCAAAACAGGCGCTTTAGAGACAATTAATAAATCTACTACCGGAAAAATCCTAACACAGATACGAAAAAGCCTGCCATTAAAATGTCCCAAACTTTTACAAGAACATTGTTCTAGTTACAATATAGAGCTAATATTGTTCATTGCAGGGACATGAGATGTCTCAACCTTGTCATGTCTCGAGGCCAAACTTAATGTAATGACACGTGGACGGTAGGGCACGACTTAGACGGACGTGAAGTGACCTACGAGATAAGGAATTATTGTACAGTAGTTGTTTGTGATACCTGTTTGGAATAGATAGATGTAACTTCTTGACAAGTGTAGCGGCCAGGAGGTACTGTCACACAGTAACTAAAAAAACAACCTTTTATTTCCCAAACAAAGTTTATAGTACACTAGCTTCTGTCAGTGGCTTCGCCCGCGTGAAAAGTGGTTTTTTATCCCAAGGGAACATTATACTGGGATGAAAAGTAGCCTATTTGCTATTCAAGACTATAATCCATGTCTTTGCCAAATTTAATCCAGATCCGTTCAAGTAAGAATAACTTGATTGAGTAACAAACATACATCCACACATCCATCCAACTTTTCATGTTTATAATATAAGTAAGAAAAAGTGTAAAAAAAAACTGTTGAAGCAGTCGGGTGTTTTGTTATTTTATTTATAACTTTTTATTTAACCTTATTTTTTCGAATTAGTTACATTTAAACATATAACTAAGTGTTACATATTTTTGAAATTACCTCTTAAATACCTTTATTTTGATACCCCACACGATGGGTTCGGAAGAAAAAATATTGGGCCTGCACAATATCCGTTATTTTTCTATTTTCCAATTTTAATGTAGCCAGTGACACTTGCGAGGTCAAGACGAATCGATTGACGTAAGAATCATGAAAATCGGCCAACGCGTTTAGTCTCTAGAACGCCACATATGAACAAACATGCATACCATAGACTGATGAACACATTACCCTTCTTCGGCAGTCAGGTAAAAACTATGAGCTGCTCTATTCTTTGATGAAGGCTGATGCCATTGGTATCTTTCTTGTTTGGGCCGTCTTGTTCTAGGCACCTATTCACTGCTATACCGACAACATCGTGGAAAGTCGAGTCAGCGGGGCAGACCAATACACAGATGCGATATCACCGGTCACAAAGTAAAGTCTAAAGAAATGCTAGAATAAAACTCTTACTGTCATGGTCCAAACATAACAACATGTCTTTATTCCCCGAAGGGTTCGGCAGAGATGTTCCTATCTAGGATAAAACCAGGATAGTAGCTCCAGGGGTATAGTTGCCGCAGGGGTATAGTTGCGGACAACGCCCTCTTCCAGCCCGCCTAAATGGGTCCAGAGGCGACGGACTCGGGGACGTCCGTCGCCCCCCACACATCAGGCCCCGAGGTGGTGGCGCGTAGTGTTCCACGCGGGGCCCTCTTAGACGTCGCGGGGGGAGTCCAACACCACACTCCCCGCCCAAACCAAGACCGTGGCCCGCGGAGACGGGCCGGCACTAGCCGGGGGTTGCGGAAGTACCGTTGTTCCTGCGACCCCCGATGTAGGTGTGAAACGGAACACCGGGGTGGTTTTTAGTCAGTACGAGTCTGACAGACCTCTCCGCCCCCCCCAGGGCGGATGACATCCAAAGAGGATTTTCCGCCCCGGAACCCCGGTATAGTTGCCCCGATTGTAATTACCCTAGTTTCGCTTATGAATCGCATGCTATTTTATTAACCTAACGAAAAATTCTCCAACTACTACTAAGTTGACCGAGTCTCTTGTCTCTGCGATTGCATGGGAAGGCAAAATGCGAACAACGGTTTTGTAGGGTAGATGTCCCGTTACTCGGCGGGGCATATATCCTAAACGTAATTTACATGGATTAGGCATCTATCTAGTCTAGTCAACAAATGCATTTTTGTTTAACTTTTTCCATCCGTCTCGGCAAAAGTCAAAGCAAGGTGTCGTTCGAATCGGAATAGCATGTAGAGAACTTGATTTTAGAAAAAAATAAAGATCCCCTCGCAAAAATTGCCACAGTAATAAACAATTTACTGAATAAAAAGCAAAAGATGAAATCTAAAAAAAGATACAAAAAGAGGAGAAAATTTCCTAAAAGAAATTCCTCTCTCTGGTATCTGTAGGACCAATATTTTTAATTTTCCCAGAGGGGTGAAAATACGGCCCATAACAACTCTGGCTTGTGCAAGCCCACTTCGGACACTATAAAAATAAATATTATTTAAACACATTAAATATGAAAATTAAGAAATGAAAATATCATGCACTTACTGGATAGATGAATAAATAATAATCTACTGGCAATGTTTTTTATCGTTATTTTGCTATTAGATAAACAATTGTTAACTAACAAGGTTTTGCTGCTTGATTATGAACATTGCAAGTGAGATAATTGTTAAACTAATAATCTGAGATTTTTTCCTTCCTTGGAGCTATTCTTGAAAGGTTTCAAAATAGATCCCCGTTGAAAAAATAAAAATAAGCTATGCTTTTATAAAAAAAAATAAGTAATTGCAAAATTAAAAGAATTAATTAATCAAAGAGAACAATATTTTTTTGCTAGATATTTTAATGATCTGTTTTTTTACTCTCAGAAGCTGCATGGAAAAACTTTCTTTTTGTTATTTCCAATAATTAAAAACAATGTTATAATCATTTACGTTATTGTTTATAAGTTAATTGTGTTTTTTTTAATGGAATTCTTATCTTTGATGCAAAAAATGTTTTTTCAACACACTTGCTCATAAAGTGGCTCTAATTTCACCACAATTGGGTAGTTGAATTTAAAAAAAATACGATTTTTAAAATTTATTTTGAAACTTTACATAACATAAATTATATTGTCGTTGCAAAAATCTCTTTAATATTTTTTTTCAATTTATTATAAGCAATTGAAAACCGATAAAATTTAAAAAAAAAACCATCTGTCTACGAACGGGCCATGATTGGTCGCCATTTTGGTGACGTCATAACGTTCAAGGAATTTTGTACTACAGTGTGAACTACACGTGAATTGACTAAAATATCTGAAAATTTGTGCAAATATATTATTTATAACAGCAAATTTTATTTTGTCATGTGTGATAAAGGATTCTTAAAGGCTGATTTCGATAATATACCCACCTGGATGGACGATTTGGCAGTTTTGAGCATAAATAAAGTAGTGGTAATGAATATTACGTGTTAGTGGACCGGTGTTTGTTATTGTTCTTTACCAGGTACATTTAGAAACAGAATTGTCATAACGTAATCGTTTTCACATATGGGTAGGTGATATTGGTGTAAAATAAAAAGTAAACAAACACGATTGGCGCGAAACTTCGACTTTGGATATCAAAAATCTTCATTAGATACCACTAAATATGATACAACCCGAAATCTGTGCAGCCTTTATTTATATTTTTTTGTTGCACAAAATCCTTAAAATGTTCGGTAATTACCATTATTTACATATCTCTTAATAATATTAAACACTATTATCTAAATTATATATTTACAAACACTAAAAAACTTTGTAGAACAAAAACGTGAAAATATTAACTTGGTAGATTTTTTACACTAATTCTTCAGTAAATATCTCTTATATGCGTTGACCGATTTTCACAATTCAAACAGAAATATTAGTTTTACGCCTATATCTATCATTTAAGAATAAAATAATTAATATATATCCATAAACAAAAAATCATGTTTTCAAGTTACGTAATTATACAACAATGTCAACTTTGCACAAAAGTTCCCATAAAAATGTACTAATCTCAGTCTGTAATGATCAAAGTAATATATTAATACGAATCTAATACTAAATTAGAACAAGATAACATAATAATTAACACATTCTATTTGGAATCTAGTAAGACATAGAACATTTCTCAAAACTTTAGTAGGTATAGATTGCTAGGTACTTGGCTATTGCGCGATTCACATATAATGGGGATTTTTTATAGTATTTGTACATAATGGCACGGGGTCTCATTGCTAACAAAGAAAATTTGGTTCAAATAAATCTCACTAGATGGCGCGATATGCACGTATCTGTTATTGAATGTGTGTAAAATTCACATTTTCTGAAATTGAACATAAAAATTGTACGTTCTTGTTTAATCAACTTTCCTAAGTACAAAATTATGGCATATTGGGCTCTTAATTCACATTTCAAAGATTATTTTAACGGATCATTTAGAATTGATGCCAATAGATGGCGCATTTTTAAATTTGTGAGGAATTCCACTCGATTGTTAAAATTTGCATTGTAACACATTTTGGTGCAAAAAAAACTGTAAAAACGTGGCAATAAATACTATAAAACGAACCTTCACTGTATTTAAAGAAAAAATATTCACGAACTTAGTAAACCCTTTTACTTGCAAGTCACTGCTAACACCATCTATCTATCACCGTGAAACAGAACCGAACGCGTTCGATGTTCAAAAAATAACAAGAATAATCAGATGAAAAACGCTAGTTACGTCGGCACGGTTTCTTTGTATGGGATGAGGCATCTGTATGCTAGTATTATATTATCTGTGATAATGGTATGAAGCAAGCACGATAACATTTAAGGATCAATATTTTTGATCAATATATTTGATTTTCATCAATATATTGACGATAATAACAAGATTGAATCGGTTAGAAGTCAAAACACCGTATCAGCTAAGTGCTACAATGAGTAAAAATTTACGTTGTGACGTCACACGGGCTCGGGTTTGTTCGGGAACTGTCGAGGTGGTTTCGGTACTGGATTCAAGAAAAACTTCTCAATTTGATATTACTTTGTAATTACAGCGAATAAAAAAAAAACTAAAATAGTTTTGTATGTAAACTTATGTATGATCTTTCCATTTTTAACAAAAATAAAATGGTTCAACAAACCAATTAGGCACATAATGATACCTGTTATTAAACTGTGACTTTTTCTGTCTGTTTTTTTTGTCTGTGTTTTTTTTTAATTAATTGGTCGAGTTGCTTTGTTCTTAAAAAAGTTTTGATACTAAAAAGATCGTACTCAATAGTACAAATGCAACACATTTCATGCAACTTCGTATTTAAATAGATAATTTCAACTTGTACGTGTTTAAGAAATAAAACTTTCACTCAAATATAAATTTTGTTTTTGTCTGTAATAAAGAAAACTTACCTTTCCCCATTTTGTACGTGGCTAAAACTCTATCCGCGATAAGCCAAAAAAAAAGGAAAACTCATTCTTTTTAATCTGTGGCCGATCGCCATTGTTAGATATAGCGCATAGGAAAACTGACTATGAAAAAATTTCACAACTCGTTTTCACTGTTGGATTGATTTTTTTGTATTATTTTTTTCACAACTGTGTTGAAATCGTCGTAAGATACACGTGTAATCGTCGTAACATTACACACTTGTACCAAAATGTAAAATTTTATTTTTCGGTATCAAACTTTCTTTATTAATAAAAAACGTATTTGTTTTTTTTCTTTCTTCTTATAATTCATATTCAGGAACCATTTTTTAAACTTTCATAATTTATCTTGATTTTCGATAATAAATTTAGTTTATTTTTTAAATTTTTCATTGTTATTTAATACATTATTTTCTATAAGCAAATACTTGCTTGCCTCATATTTTTTATTATCTTAATATAACAACAACAACCATGAGTTGATTTTTATTTTTTTAATTTCATTTATTTTTCCTTCATGCTCAGCAGTACCTTTTAATACCCTAGCCAGCGGCCACTATTAGATAGTCCAACGAGGCAGCCGTTAAATCTTTTAAAAATCTGGCAAAGTGCGTGTCAGACTTCGTACATTTAGGGTTCCGTACCAAACCGCAAACAAGTTGGTTACAATCGGGAAAAAAAATGGAAATTTCAGAGATTAATCTGATTTATCAATATATTGGTATTTGTTAGTAAAATATACGTAATAATAAACATTATTACCAAATTTAAAGTTCATAGGTCAATGGGAAGTTAAAAAATTCTTCGGAACAAAATTTTGAAAAAAATGTTGACGTTCATGACTCCGCATTCCTATGTTTTCATTTATCTAAACGACGATACTACTAGTCACAAACTAGTAGTTCCGTCGCTGGCGCAGCGCTGCGCGCAAGGCTGTATTCTTAGAGAACAGCACTACAGTCCATATTATGTTGACAAGGATTATTTTGTTTTGTCGCAAGTGTTCCACAAGGAGGTATGTTCAGCCCACAAACTGTTGAAAGCATAAATATTTTTAAAGCTTTTTCCTCTTTGTAATATTAGTCTAATCTTTTATAAAATCTTCAAAATATGTAGATAGAGCATCATATTTATGTGCATCTGAAATTGAATAAAAAACCTACAGGAAACTTATTACATTCAACGAAGAATCAAATAATTGCATATAGCCGGATAAAGTACCTGCGGTATTCAGGTAACTTAACTATGACCCTCCAATTTATTCCCAAATTGATACAGAAGCTTTGCATGCAGCTTTTTCAATCAAAGAGCAAGACTCCGTGATTGACAAAGCGGCTTAACGAAGGAGAAAACAGATCCAGTCGTATCGAGCAAAAATAGAACAAACGGAAATGGCGTATGACGCGCTCAATCCGACTACGGTTCTAATTGCATCCTAACTAACAATCAAGAAATTGTCAACGGCTATTATGCAAACTTAATAATAAACGCCTCTGTTAATGGTTCCGTACTCGTTCAGTAGTACGCAAGCGCCAAACCATCCAAAATGTAACAGGTACTGTGAACTCTATGGACGCTTTCGCTTAGTCGCGAAATGTCGGGCGAGTCGCGCAGGCGTGTCGCCTGTGCCTCGAAAAATAATTCCACCACTGTAAAATAAAAAAAAACTAAACGTCAAATAAACCCCGCCAATTGAAGATTGAATTTCAAAAATGGAATTTGATTTTTGCTGTCATGGGATTTCAATATGGCGTGATTTAGTGAAGATGTTTCGGTTCGTAAGTGGCGTGTATTGACTTTTCGTGTTTTGGTTTGTGATAATTTGTGATAGCGATGCCAAGTGGATATGGGTGTGATAATGTTAACTGTTTGTGGGATTGGATTGCTCAATGCATCGGATACTATGGTAAGTTACACATTTTAGAGTTCCGTTTATATAAATTCCTTACAGGTACGAAAGCAAGCAGGTATAATAATAATAGTTTAAAACTCTTTTAAACCTTACCGCCTAAAAATCTCTGACATTCAGCACAATTCAACGAAAGGCTCAAACAGATTTAGAATTTAATTACTGAAACATTTCTTCAAAGTATTGTGTTGGAAATTCTTACTAATTCCTTCTGTTTTAAGGACAAATTCCTTAAAACAGAAGGAATTAGTAAGAATTTCCAACTTTTTTGTTAGAATTTCTTATAGCTTTAACTAAATCCCTAATTATATATTGATTCGTTTTACAGAGATTACAGTTTGTAGAAATTGAATTAATAATCACAGTTTTTGGTTTGCTCAAGTTTCTTTTATTCTAACAGATTGTCGAGAAGGAGGAAAATTATTCAGTAGATACCAAATATAATAATAAATCAGAGACATAAACTGCTAAAGCTGCATTAGGGGATATTGAAGTAAGTAAAACAGCTGCAAATGCATACGTTTAAGCATAAACCATGGCAGTTATGGACACAACAGAAGAATTAACGTCTTCTAATGCACAGCATCTAAATGTTCCAGAATTTATTTCGTAACTATCAACCGTCACGTAGTCAATTGTTTTAAGGCTGGAGGTCACGTAGATCAGTGATACAGCCGGGTACCTTCAGATTTAATCAGACTTTATTCTGATCACTTTAATTAAATTGCTTGGCCTGCAGATTCAGCCAGCATCATCGTCACTACAGTAACAAGCCTTTTCATAAGGATGACGATCATTAGTCATCGTAGTTGAATCGTCGCTGGCTCGCTGGTTGTAAGTAATCCGAGGGCCTATATTGGCAGGCGCTCCTTGTAAACTTCTAGTATTCAGCGGCTTACAATAACGCTGCAAACTGGATTCCCTACTTGAAATCTTCATGAGATTTACTTCGGCTATCAACGATTTACATGGAAATTTGAGCTAACAAAACTAAAAAGAGATAAATAAAAATCCATTTTAACAAAAAAATTAACCGCCTGCCAAAAAAAAAGACACTACAAAGCGAAAGATGAGTCCGAAGTCGATGTCGAAAACGAAAAATAAAAGCAAAGACATCAATTAGATGGTCGGTCGTGAAATTTTGTTTAAAGATAATGGGCCTTCGCGTCATTCGATTTCAGGTAGGGGGCCCCTGGAAACCAGCTCCAAAAGGACTATGAAAGGAAAAAGTTAGGCTTACAATGATGATGAGCATTTTACACGAAATAACTTTCTCAATTCATTGAATGGGAGATATCGATATCATATCATATTCTAAAGCAAAACCACGAGCAATAGACGAAAGTAATTGAGACACGTTTCAGCTTTTAAAGCTCGGTTAGTTTTCTTGAAACCTAGAACCGAAGCTTTACGTTGAAGCGTTCGTATAAGTTTCCAATACAATTGGTCGGGGTCCTTGTTGTCGAACGGAACAACTGGAATTTGGAATTGAAGTGTGTCTTGCAATTGCTATTTTTGTAAGTTTTAGAATGTTGAGGATATGGATGCCTTCATGGAATAAGTTACTTGGCCATTGTTATTGGAATTAATATCATCATCGGATGATCGGACGAATATTTTTTTCCGAACATATTGTACATGCGTAAACAAATGTGTACTTACAAAAGTCTCGTCAAAAGCATCTGTATCAATTTAGTAAACACTAATCTTCGTTAGATATCTTACAAACTTTAAACACTAAATACTATATTCATGTTTCACAATCATCTAGCTCAAAATACTTATTTAATTTAATAACAAAATTATACAAACAGCCGAGTCTTAAAACAGTCTCGTCAAAATGTTTCATCCATCTCAAAGATTAAGCTGAGTACACACTCGTAACTTTAGAAGATTTCAGACAAAAGATAACGTAATATTAAATTTCAGAATCATAGCTATTCTGTAAATTGATGTTCAATGTAATGTTAAAATAATCGCACGTCAATTTGTTATTTGAAGGGTTTTGTTGTTAGGGTTGGAGCACACGATCGATTTTCAGCGTACAGCTGACGGGTAATGGCTCCTCTGTTTGGCTATATTTTCGGGTTCAGGCTCCTGTCTTGGTAATTGCGGATGCAATATCTTATATGAAACTGTTGAAATTGCTTAGAATTTAAGATTGTAAGCAATAATTTCAGGTTTCTGTGTGTTCATTTTCCAATAAATTATATATGCACCCTCAAAGCAAACGGTTTGGTCGATTGTCTGCATCTGCGACTTAGATACACGGTCTTATAGATGGCTTATGTCCTCATTAGGTCTTAGGTTCTTTATTGCTTTTACCGATGGTAAATCATTTTATTTTAAAGTTAATCTTAAATCTTTCAACATTAATCCATAGCGAAGAAATAATTCAGCCCGTTCTAAATTCCGTTCAGTAAAAATTCAAAGTAAGGTAAAATTGTCCTCAATCTTTCGCGAAGTCGTTTATTAAAGAAATATGAGCTGAATATTAAAATAATGCGATAGATCTTTAAACGTCGTCAGCCCAGTAACCTATTTCCCTATGATTCTTGTGCGTGGGTAGATAACAGCTGATACGATTCCCGTAATAATCCGGAATCAACAAATAATAGATATCGTTCGTCTTCGTTTTACCGTAATCGTCTATTACCGATAAACTGTGAAAAGATTTTTGATGTGTGTACTTTTTCAGCCCTTGACCGACAAAAGGGACATTAGTCACTTGAAACAATAATTGTTTATCTATTGCGTCTGGTAATTAATGCTCAAAACGATAAACAAAATCTTGTTGCTTTGGTGACTGCCTATAGTCATTGTTGTCGATTACGATTCGACAGAAATATTGTCCCGTGCGTCTTGTAAATTTGTTTTTGTGTTGCATTTGTGCATTATTATTATTATTAAACCTTTTTATTTCCTTAACATACATAGAGTTTCTTAACATTAGGTACACAAATTTACATACATTTTATTTTTAAGTTAGGCCCCTGGCGGGTATCCGCCAACAATTTCCAGGTTTTCCTTGTTTTCGCTAGTTTTTGCCAGTCTTCTCCAGCATTTCTTTTTATTACATCTATCCAACGTTGTCTAGGGCGTCCTCTGGTTCTCTTGCCTCTTGGGCCTAGCAAATTTGTGACTAGTTCTGTCCACCTTCCATCTGTAAATCTTGCCACGTGACCTGCCCACTTCCACTTCAGTCGTTTCATATGCTGAAGAGCATCTATAACTTTGTTTTTTTTTCTTATCTTTTCTGACCTTTGCTTATCCTTCAGCCTAATATTCAGGATACTATACATATATTGTTAGCGATTATTGCATAGGTTATAAGAACAAAAAAATGCTTACTTACTTACTCATAATTTAATACTTTTTACTAAATTCTAATAGTGCTTCTAAACTTTAAAACTGTTTATACAAGCCAGCGTAACACTTACACAAACATACACAACCTTTCAGTTTATTTTGATGAGCCATCTAAAATTACGCACTATATCCTTCAACAGTACTAATATTGGCTTTTATTCCGGAAAACATTAATTCCTAATACCATTAAACATTTGAATCATAACAATGAAGCTCTTCCGGCGATTTACGACTTTATGACTACAAACAAACAATTCCTTTTAATCCATATCACATTCTGACTACGAAAATTTATTGTAATAACGATCATAAAGTTGTTTTAGAACTGCGGAGGAATGTATGAAGAATTTTTAAAGTAAACAATGGCATCTCTGTGCTTGCTGGTGATGCAAAAGCTCTTTATGAAGTCGACGTAATTTCATTAAGACATCAAAGTCAGACCTAGACGGTTCATCTGTCTCGTTGTAGGGCAGATCAATGCACTGGATTTTTTTTTAGGTTTAATTATAGGTTGCTAGTCTGCGTTCGAATAAACTTTTGGTGTGGTTTTATTACGTTTTGCTTTAATTTCATTTTTTTGTTAGGGATTCGGTGTGGCAAAGTTTATGGTCTTCTAATTACGTTTTATTAGTTTTGCGTTAAAATCTTCTTAATTCTTGTTATTTCATGTAACGAAAGCCTTCTTATAAATAGCTTCGCTACTGAATTATCATCGTCAAAAACAGCACCTGTATCTATCACATCACCATATCTAGGTATCTTCAATCGTCCTAAGTTCATTATTGTCCTTTTCATGTCTAAAACGTTACAAAGATCCAGACCCATTGCTAGTCTCACATTTATCGCAATCACCAATCCTAACACTGTTACGACTTCTGAAGATCATTTCCAGAACGAAAATCTAATCCAATTACAAAGGCGATGCGAAATTTCTAGTTTCATTTAGGCGTCCCGCGAAGCCTGATGGCTGTTAGCTCATAATCTTATTATGTTATTAGTTCAGAAATCCCGCTTAACGTTGTCGGCAGCAGACGATTTCTTACCTTTGAACGTTTGGAGTTTCAATGTTAATTTTGGATGAAAGGATGGAGGATGATTATTAATTTTAACTTGATTTGCTGTTTGTTAGTAGGTTGTGGCTGTATTGCTAGATTTAGGGCCAGGTTAAGTGCCAATTATGGGTAAAATCCAGTCTGCTGTTTTTTATTGATTAAGTTTTATGTTGTTAAAGTGATGATGTTTAAGTGCAATAATTTGACAGGCCGATGTTAAATCATGGTCCTGACATGATGCATCTTGACAATCAACTAACTAACCGACTTCTTGATTATACTCTATTATCTAATTCTTCAAAACTTCATTCTCTATAATTCAAGATATTAATTAAAATAAATACTATGACTTTTTATTGACTTTGAACAAGTTTCCATTAGGCTCCACCAAACTAATAAATCTAGAAAAGTTCGGAATATTAAATTTATATTCAATCATCTTCTGATAAGATTACAGTTTATGTATATCTTAGTCTTGAATTCTAGATGAAGATATTTCTGGAAACGTTGAATCTGAAAATATAAGAAGAAAAATAATATCGTGATATTATTTCTCGTCGTTTACAAACACAGTTAAGGTCCCTAAACGATTTTACCGAGAAAATGAAATCGAGACTGCTATTTATAAGAAAAATAGGGGTTGAAGAACAATGTAATGTGATGGAAGATAGAGGGTACAATAAAATAAACCTTGTACTATCAAGGTAACCTTATTGTGCAGGGTTTGCGACGATAAGTTATAATAGTATCATACGAAGAAAGACATTCTATCAAAGAAAACGATTCCTAGTCGACTTTTTAGTCAAATGTTAGGGTTTGATTGAGCACTTGACATTTCGGTAGCGCATGAAAATTCTAAACTTCTGAGGTTTTAGAAAAGAGTCTTTGGCTCAAAAAAACTGTCACTCGATGTGACAGTGGAAATGACAAAATGCACAGAGATTCTAGACAAAAGTCAAGTCAAGAGTGAAAAGGTTATTTCTAGGCAAGCGTGTTTCACCGTCGACCACATCTTCGCTTACCATCAGCACCTATAGCCAAGTTGACAATTTACAATCGATAAAGCTAGTAGAAAACGAATCAATGTATGGGAATGACACATTGTCATATGAACGTTAAGTCACGTGGTCAGACCATATAAATAGAAGGGTTATCGATTGTAGAAAGAGATTCGACACGAAACGTTTGTAACTTGGCTAGGGGGGCTGGTGAGATAGTGGTCAAGCGCGAGCCGGCAGAAAAAAAAAAACTTTGTGACATTCTATGTCAGCGAAGGCGATAGTCGAAATGACAAAATGTAAGGGATTGATCGATTGATTGAATGATTTTTCGATATCGCTTGTCAATGCCATACAATTTTGCCTTTTTGACAATCGCTATCGCCACGCTGTCGATGATAGAATGTCACTTGTCTACTGCCTCAGGATTGATCACGTCAAACGCCAACACCTTTATTAAAGAGGTCAACCGTCGAATCCGACTCGGCTGGGTAGTGTTCGGGAAGTTGCGCGATATCTTCTCGTCCAACTTACCACAGTGTCTCAAGATGAATGTCAATGACCAGTGTGTATTGGCAGTTATGACCTATGGCTCCGAGACGTGGTAGCTCACAATAGGCCTCATCAGAAAGCTTACAGTCACCCAAAGGGCAATGGAGAGGACCATGCTCGGAGTGTCCTTGCGTGATCGAATCAGCAATGTAGAAATCCGCAATAGAATCAGGTTTACCAAGATAGCTCAAAGAATTGCCAAACTTAAGTGGCAATGGGCAAGGCACATTGCTCGCAGAACAGATGGCCGATGGGGCAGAAAACTTCTGGAGTGGTGACCGCGAACCGGAAGACGTTGCGTTGGAAGGCCTCATACCAGGTGGACCGATGACCTGATAAAGATAGCGGGGATCCGCTGGATGCGGGATGCACGGGACCGGTCAATGTGGTGACGCTTGGGAGAGGCCTATGTCAAGCGGTGGACGTCTTACGGCTGATACGAGTATGATGGTCGAAATTAAGGGACAGATCACTTGGCAATCCCCATACATTTTTGTAATTTTACAAATCGTTATATCGTCGCTTTCGTACTTAGAATTTCACTTGTCTACAGCTTCAGTTGGACTTTTGATTAATCGTTACCGCTCATAGAAGGTCAGTTTTGAGGTGTTTCCAACATTAATCTTGAGATATTTCTCGGATCTCTGACTAATTTTACCGGTAGCTAGAAACAATCAATCCTATCTTAGCAACGCTAACCGTTACTAAGTATTCTAAGTAACATATCGCGGTAACAGTAAATCAGTCAATTTAATCGGCCAACAAAATGGCGTAAGGATGCAGGATATTGTGATTAATTGCCTATTGTTTAATTAACCGCCCAGTCTTAATTAATACGTGTGGGAAAATTCTACGAAACGATCTAATTGATATATTTCAAGACCATATTTCTAGGAACTCTTTCGGATTATCAAATTATTAGACCTTTTCTGTGTTGTGCGGTTTTTATAACTTAGTAAAACACTGAGATTTCTTTATTATATATAAGTAGGTTTAATATCAATTTACAATACACGTAAAATCTTCCGTAGTAAATTGTCTAAATGGTGCCATCCGCATCTAATTCCTATATAGAAGAACAACGCATCCCCACAGACAGAAATCTGTTTTATTTTGTAATCTGTATAGTATTATTTAGATTAGATAGGTGCAGATTTTACCTCGACTGCAGAACGCCTTATCAATCTACGCGTATGTTAAAATACTAGAGCAATAGATTTTTAGTGATTGGTTTAATACTTTGTTTTGCAAACATGTAGACTACATGATACTAAAATATGATACTGTTGGACAGTGAAAATCTACAGAAACTGTAATAAATTAGACTTGATAAAAGCGTATTTTTACAACCAACCTGTCTTTCTGAAATTACTAGGTATGCTGAAAAGCTCGCATTCCTGTGCAAGATCTAATGAATCTAATCTTCTTAATATATATAAATCTCGTGTCACAATGTTTGTACTCAATGGACTCCTAAACCACTTAACCGATTATAATAAAATTCGCACACCATGTGCAGTTCGATCCAACTTGAGAGATAGGATAGGGTAGGGTAGGTAGGGTAGGTAGGGTAGGGTAGGTAGGGTAGGTAGGGTAGGTAGGGTAGGTAGGGTAGGTAGGGTAGGTAGGGTAGGTAGGGTAGGTAGGGTAGGTAGGGTAGGTAGGGTAGGTAGGGTAGGTAGGGTAGGTAGGGTAGGTAGGGTAGGTAGGGTAGGTAGGGTAGGTAGGGTAGGTAGGGTAGGTAGGGTAGGTAGGGTAGGTAGGGTAGGTAGGGTAGGTAGGGTAGGTAGGGTAGGTAGGGTAGGTAGGGTAGGTAGGGTAGGTAGGGTAGGTAGGGTAGGTAGGGTAGGTAGGGTAGGTAGGGTAGGTAGGGTAGGTAGGGTAGGTAGGGTAGGTAGGGTAGGTAGGGTAGGTAGGGTAGGTAGGGTAGGTAGGGTAGGTAGGGTAGGTAGGGTAGGTAGGGTAGGTAGGGTAGGTAGGGTAGGTAGGGTAGGTAGGGTAGGTAGGGTAGGTAGGGTAGGTAGGGTAGGTAGGGTAGGTAGGGTAGGTAGGGTAGGTAGGGTAGGTAGGGTAGGTAGGGTAGGTAGGGTAGGTAGGGTAGGTAGGGTAGGTAGGGTAGGTAGGGTAGGTAGGGTAGGTAGGGTAGGTAGGGTAGGTAGGGTAGGTAGGGTAGGTAGGGTAGGTAGGGTAGGTAGGGTAGGTAGGGTAGGTAGGGTAGGTAGGGTAGGTAGGGTAGGTAGGGTAGGTAGGGTAGGTAGGGTAGGTAGGGTAGGTAGGGTAGGTAGGGTAGGTAGGGTAGGTAGGGTAGGTAGGGTAGGTAGGGTAGGTAGGGTAGGTAGGGTAGGTAGGGTAGGTAGGGTAGGTAGGGTAGGTAGGGTAGGTAGGGTAGGTAGGGTAGGTAGGGTAGGTAGGGTAGGTAGGGTAGGTAGGGTAGGTAGGGTAGGTAGGGTAGGTAGGGTAGGTAGGGTAGGTAGGGTAGGTAGGGTAGGTAGGGTAGGTAGGGTAGGTAGGGTAGGTAGGGTAGGTAGGGTAGGTAGGGTAGGTAGGGTAGGTAGGGTAGGTAGGGTAGGTAGGGTAGGTAGGGTAGGTAGGGTAGGTAGGGTAGTAGGGTAGGTAGGGTAGGTAGGGTAGGTAGGGTAGGTAGGGTAGGTAGGGTAGGTAGGGTAGGTAGGGTAGGTAGGGTAGGTAGGGTGTAGGGTAGGTAGGGTAGGTAGGGTAGGTAGGGTAGGTAGGGTAGGTAGGTAGGGTAGGTAGGGTAGGTAGGGTAGGTAGGGTAGGTAGGGTAGGTAGGGTAGGTAGGGTAGGTAGGGTAGGTAGGGTAGGTAGGGTAGGTAGGGTAGGTAGGGTAGGGTAGGGTAGGTAGGGTAGGTAGGGTAGGTAGGGTAGGTAGGGTAGGTAGGGTAGGTAGGGTAGGTAGGGTAGGTAGGGTAGGTAGGGTAGGTAGGGTAGGTAGGGTAGGTAGGGTAGGTAGGGTAGGTAGGGTAGGTAGGGGTAGGGTAGGTAGGGTAGGTAGGGTAGGTAGGGTAGGTAGGGTAGGTAGGGTAGGTAGGGTAGGTAGGGTAGGTAGGGTAGGTAGGGGTAGGTAGGGTAGGTAGGGTAGGTAGGGTAGGTAGGGTAGGTAGGGTAGGTAGGGTAGGTAGGGTAGGTAGGGTAGGTAGGGTAGGTAGGTAGGGTAGGTAGGGTAGGTAGGGTAGGTAGGGTAGGTAGGGTAGGTAGGGTAGGGTAGGTAGGTAGGTAGGGTAGGTAGGGTAGGTAGGGTAGGTAGGTAGGTAGGGTAGGTAGGGTAGGTAGGGTAGGTAGGGTAGGTAGGGTAGGTAGGGTAGGTAGGGTAGGTAGGGTAGGTAGGTAGGGTAGGGTAGGTAGGGTAGGTAGGGTAGGTAGGGTAGGTAGGGGGTAGGAGTAGGTAGGGTAGGTAGGGTAGGTAGGGTAGGTAGGGTAGGTAGGGTAGGTAGGGTAGGTAGGGTAGGTAGGGTAGGTAGGGTAGGTAGGGTAGGTAGGGTAGGTAGGGTAGGTAGGGTAGGTAGGGTAGGTAGGGTAGGTAGGGTAGGTAGGGTAGGTAGGGTAGGTAGGGTAGGTAGGGTAGGTAGGGTAGGTAGGGTAGGTAGGGTAGGTAGGGTAGGTAGGGTAGGTAGGGTAGGTAGGGTAGGTAGGGTAGGTAGGGTAGGTAGGGTAGGTAGGGTAGGTAGGGTTAGGTAGGGTAGGTAGGGTAGGTAGGGTAGGTAGGGTAGGTAGGGTAGGTAGGGTAGGTAGGGTAGGTAGGGTAGGTAGGGTAGGTAGGGTAGGTAGGGTAGGTAGGGTAGGTAGGGTAGGTAGGGTAGGTAGGGTAGGTAGGGTAGGATAGGGTAGGTAGGGTAGGTAGGGTAGGTAGGGTAGGTAGGGTAGGTAGGGTAGGTAGGGTAGGTAGGGTAGGTAGGGTAGGTAGGGTAGGTAGGGTAGGTAGGGTAGGTAGGGTAGGTAGGGTAGGTAGGGTAGGTAGGGTAGGTAGGGTAGGTAGGGTAGGTAGGGTAGGTAGGGTAGGTAGGGTAGGTAGGGTAGGTAGGGTAGGTAGGGTGGTAGGGTAGGTAGGGTAGGTAGGGTAGGTAGGGTAGGTAGGGTAGGTAGGGGAGTAGGGTAGGGGAGGTAGGGAGGTAGGGGAGGTAGGGTAGGGAGGGGAGGGAGGGTAGGGAGGGGAGGGAGGGAGGGGGTAGGGGGGAGGGGAGGTAGGGGGGAGGGGTGGGAGGGGGGGGAGGGGTGGGGAGGGAGGGGTGGGAGGGAGGGGGTAAGCGGAGAGCGGGGACAGTAAAGTAAGTACAACGTAAGTCAAGTACAGTAAGTAAGTAGTCAAGTAGTAAAGTAAGTAAAGTCCACAGTCCTAGTAACAGTACCGTAAGTACCAGTACAGTCCCGTAAAGTAAGTAAGTAAGTAAAGTCAAGGTACAAGTCAGTAAAGT